>PVJH01005366.1:0-113283 GCA_004026705.1 Nesogale talazaci | reverse complement strand
GGAAAGGCTCTTGGTGGTGGCCATCTTCATTTCCAAAAGGTTTTATTCATACTTAAGCCCTTGCTATCAGCTCATTTCGCCCCTCCCTCCCTCATGAGTCAATGATAATTACAGATTATATATTTTTTCATGTCTTACACTGACCAATGATTCCTTTCACCCACTTTTCTGTTGTCCATCCCCCTGGGAGGGGGTTATATATACATAGTTGTGATATGTTCCCCTTTTCTCCTCCCACCTTATCCTTACCTTCCTGGTATCACAACTCTCTTAATTGATATTGAGATGTTTATCTGCCCCATGTTCTGTGTGGTGCACACTCTTATCGGTACCCATGTACATACTTTGGTCTATCTGGATTTGTGTGATAGAATTGGAGCATGATTGTGTGAAGCACTAACGAACTAGAGGAAAGTTTTATGTTTCCTTGGTACTATACTGCACCCTGACTGCCTAGTCTCTTCCCACGATGCTTCTGTAAGGGGATGATGTCCAACTGCCTGCAGATGGGCTTTGGGTATCTGCTCTGAACTGCACCTCATTCACACTGATAGGATTCTTTTTTCTGGGTGTTTGAGCCTGATAACTGATTCTATAGACACCCCATGATCATAGAGGTTGGTGTGATTCTTCCATGTCGGTTTTGTTGCTGCTCAGCTAGATGGTTGCTTGTTTATCTTCAAGTCTTTAAGACCCCAGACACTATTATCATTTGACAGCTGGGCTCCATAAGCAAAAAGACAACTTCAAGCACCCATTTTATATATTTCCTTATAAAAATTAAGAAAAAATTAAACCTAAAGAAATGCAATAATGCAATAATACAAAGAAAATTTGCTCATTCATCTTGTGAAGTACTATAATACTTACTAATGGTAATTATGACACTTGATATTAAGTGGTGTTTTAATTTACTAATGTATTACACATAAAAAGAAAAGACTATTTTGCTAATTTTTTTCTATCATTTGCACTATTTTCCATCACTGATTCTGTTTGCTCATTTAGAAGTTTGTTTTTATTTAACTTTGGAAATGTGTAAAGTGATAAAATGAATACTAATGTAAATAAGACAGACTAAAAGCAATATATGAGGTGAAAATGACCTTCGCACAAAGTGATTGCATTGATAGTAATTTCATATCTCTATTTTCTAATCAAGGGACACCCTGAATGACTTCATATGAGAATTATTTATGCTGTTTATAGGTTATTAAAGATTTCATATGCTCATAGTTTTAGTAATATGTTCTGGGTAGCACAAATAGGTAAGTGCCTTTTTACTGTCCAAGAGGTTTGCAGTTTGCAGGCTTATAGGTCGATAAAGGGGTGGTGATCTGCTTCTGAAAACTCATAGCCCTTCAGAATTGCAGGGTTCAGTTGTACCCAGGGCCACTGTGCGGCGTAAGCAAGTCCTCCGTTCTGAGATTTTGGAGGTCTCTTAAAAAGTTGATTGTCTTCCTAGAGCACTTACTGTGGCTGCTGCTGTGATGTGCCATCCAGTCACTTTGCACTCATAGGTAAATGAGAACAAGCTCTGCCTTCTCAGGGGCATCTGCCCCATTGTTGCTATGGGTGAGCTTCTTGTGACAGCCACGGTGACAATGTGGCTCATTGTAGGACTGCATCATTGGTGCTGAGCCTCTGCTTTAAAAACCATACTGACTTTAATCCAAGGCCTGGTCCATCCTGTTAACACATCCAAACTATGTGATACAACTATTCACAATTCGAGCTTCCAGGTAGCATTCTAGATGCAGATCTTCAAAATCTTATGGGTTTATTACATTGTAGTCCATGATAATTCGAGCACATAATTTTTCTTGTCTTTCTCATTCTTGTCCAAATTTTTACAAGCATGTGGTTACTGAAAATATTGTTTGAATTTCAGGTACATCTTAATCCCACAAGTGTCATTTAGATTTTTAATACTTTAAAGAGGTGTTTTTGTAGCAGACTTTCCTAATGTAGTTTATCATCATATTTCTTGACTGATGGTTCTATGAGGGCTGTGTTAGTTTGGGTAGATTAGAGAAATAAATTCATAAGCACGCCTATGTGTATAAGAAAGAGGTTTCTATACAAGAGCAATTGAACATTAAGAAAACATCCCAACCCAATTCATTCCAAGGTCATAAGTCTGATATTCACCCCTATGTCTGATACCAATTTATAAGTCATCTTCAGACTCACAAAGCACATTCAATGACACGAGGACAATCACAGAGGGGTGGGTGGAGACTCTTGTGTACTCAGTGTCAGTGGAAGCATCTCAGTGCTGGACAGGTCTCCCCATGGCTCCTCCAGTTCAAATCTGCCAGTCTCAAGGTGTGAGAAGGGTGGGTTTTTAGTCTCAGACCAGAGCAGTTCTATCTCGTCCGATAGTGTTGGTGTGAGTCAGTACCAACACCATGGCAGTGCGTTTTTGGTTCACTCTTTTTTGATTGTACCCATTAGTGTTGTAGTCTTTGGCCTTAGCAATAAGTGCTTCAATTTCTCAGCAAGCATATTAGTGTCATCTGCATATAATAAACTGCTAATAATGAATAACTGACATCACATTCTTATTTATATAGTCCTTTTTCAGTCTGTAGGCTCAGCATAAAATTCAAATAAGTATAAATAAAAGATGCAATCCTGACTTACACTTTTCCTGATTTTAAACCAACAGTATCTTTTTGTTCTGTTCAAATGACTATTTACAGATTCCCAAAGAAGAGTTCTGAAATCCTTCCCAATCCATTTGTATTACTATACTTTAGGATCCACATATCCCAACAATGGTGACAGTCAATAAAACAAACATAAATATTTTGTGAGGCTCTCTACTTTAAGTCAAGATTTTTTGACTTCAGAAATAAGTTCCTTCACCGCACACCAATTTCTGACCCTGGCTTGATTTTTTGGTAGTTCGCTATCTACTTCTGCAACAATTTAAAATAATCTTCAACCATATATTATTCTATTGTGGTAATAATGGAATTGTTTGATAATGTTTTCTTTCTGTTGGGTCACATTTTTTTGAATGTATCTTATGTATCTTATGAGGCATGTATCTTATAAACATTATCATAACTAAGTGTGCACATCCAACATTTTAGTTTTAGTAAAAACATTTAAATTAACTCTTGAACTATTTTAGGAATGTCATTTTTTTCCTCAATGATTTCATACAGTTTGGATATATTTCTTCAGTACTATTAGTTTTTGATCAAATGCTATCGCTACAGATCATTTGAAGTAAACCAATCTTTCTTCTACCCCCTTTTCATTTTGTTGTGTCTTGACTTATTTAATATTTTCCTGTATAATCCTTCTATATTGTATCTTGAAAATTGAGCACATTGTATAGTTCTTTCAATATGACAAATGCTAAGCATATCCTTCTTTTAAGGTTTTCTAATTCCAGATTTTTTAACTTTTCACTAAATTACCTCACAATGACCTTCTCTTCATGTTTTCTTCTTTTTTACTTTAGCTATTCACATTCAGGACAAGTTTCAGAGTCCTTTCTGAAATCCCTTTTGGTATTTTACTTATGGAATGTCTAATTTTACTGCATTAGCTTGGTGCATTTCTTTCAAATCTTTGATTTTTGAGGCTATAAATGCCTTTATTTCTGAGGTGTGTTCTTGTAAGAAGTAGTCAAGGCTCATGTTTTCTTATCCATTAGATAAGTTGTTGTCACTTACCTATTGAGTTAAAGCAATTCAAGTTCAAGGTGGTCATGTATAGGTAAGGTTTTATTGTTTTCATTTTAAGTTTTTTGTTTTTTAAGTTGTTTTTGTTTTCTGGGGCATCACTACACTCTGGTGGTGGGAGTAGGAGGCTCAGCCTTTGCTCCCATGGAGCTGGAATTGAACGTCCATCCCAGTGGGCTGCAGTCCCGTGCATAACCACTACACCACCGGGCTCAGCCCCTTGTTAAAGTTTTTATAGTGACATTAGATTTATTTTTAATGAGATTTATTAGATTTATTTTTAATAGCTCCATTCCTTTGGATTTTGTATTTCCTTGTGAAAAGTTTCTGTTTTGCTTTGTATTACCGTTTAACAAGGTTATATGATTTTGCTCTTTTTCTTTCTTGAGATTTAAAATTTATCTTTGAAGATCATTTGTTTCTTTGTGTTTGTTCCACAAATTCAAAAAGTTTTATGGTCTAATTGGAGAAATTCAATGTCTTCTCTATTTGACTTTTAATTATCTACTCTGATCACTCTTTTTTGCTATTCATTTTATTCCTTCATTGCAGAAATATTACCTGCGATTTCTTATTTTAGTTTGTATCATTCTGTTTCTTCCTTGTCTGTGTTTAGTCCGGTGTCCTTACAGGATGCTAAAACCATAGAAAAATATCATTAATATCACATGTAGAAAACATTTTACCGAAGGTGATCCAACAACAAATGCAGCAGTCCATTAACAAGGAGCTGGCAGAAATTCAGGCCTGCTTCAGAAGAAAATATAGAACAAGCAGTCTCATTGCTGATGCCATGCAGATCATAGCTGAGAACAGAGAATATCAGAAAGATGTTGTGTTACACTTATATATATGTAAGAGAGAGCTTGAGATCAAGAAGCAATGATATATGAAGTAAACATCCTAGCCCAGTCCAAAGCAAGTCTATAAGTCTGATACTGATCCAAAAGTCAAATGTCAGTCCATGGATCCCTCTTGAGACTCATGCAGCCACACATAAAGGTGCAGAATGCAGGAAGATCACAGGCTAGTGTGTGCAAAGTCTTGCAGGTCCAATAACAGTGGACTCCTGGGCTCTGGCTGCCATGAGCACAGCTTGAAGTGGCTGGTCAGCAGAAAGGTGAAGTGAAGAGAGTAAAAGAGGGGTGATTCCCAGGACATTCCTTTTGGGAAGGCCAGACTGGCAAGTGGGTACCATCACACTCTGCCCCAATGCACAGCTTATACTCCACACTGTCGCCATATTTATCAAGTTGACTCCAGATTATGTGATTACTACAGATGATTGCTTATATTTTGTTGTCATTCAGCATGTGGATTATAACAAACTATGGGTAGCCTTGAGAAGAATGGGAATTATAGCACATCTCATTATTCTCATGAGGAACATTCACATATATTAAAAGGCTGTTGTGTGAACAAGTGTATGGCTTAAAATCAGTGAAAGTATGTGTCAGAGACACTCAGAATATTAATTCAATCTCTATGCTAGAAAATCATCAGAGAAGGTAGCTTATAGGAAGAAGAATGTGGCATTAGAATTGGGGGAAGGCTTTATAACAATTTTTGATATGAAGATGACACAGCCTTACATGCTGAAAGTGAGTAGGACTCTATAAATTTGTTATTGAAAATCAAAACTGAAGGTTTCAGTTTGGATATGTCTCAATGTAAAGAAGACCAACAACCACACAACTAAACTGTCATGATAAACGTAGAAAAATTGGAGTTGTCAAAGATTTTATCTTGCATCTACAAGCAGTGCTCATGAAAACAGCAATCAAAAAATTAGAAGACACATCCATTAGGCAAATCTTGTGACCAAGATCTCTTTGGAGTATTTTTAAAATTAATTGAGATTAAGATATATTTCAAATCATCCCATAGTTCTTTAGAGTATTGAAATACTGTTGTTACTTTGATGACTAAGGTGTACCTGCTCGAAATTATGGTATATTTAATTGCCTCTTACACATGCAAAAATTAGACATAGACTAAGGCATACCAAAGAAGAATCAATGCATTGGAATTGTGGTGCTGTGTGGATAAGAATGCTGAAAGTATCATGGACTGCTAACAGCACTAACTATTTTGTGTTGGAAAAAGTACTGCCGGAGTGCTCCTTTAGGCAAGGATGACATGACTTTGTCTTGTGTACTTTGAACATGCTGTCAGGAGAAGGATATCATGTATGGAAGAGGGCCAGTGAGAAAGAGGAAGGGTCTCAAGGTGTTGACACTACAGAGAGGCAACAATGGATTCAAGAATAGTCATTGTGTGGATGACCAAGCCAGGACTTGTTTTGTTCTTTAGTGCATAGAGTTGCAAATGGTCAGAGCCCACTTGATGGCACTTAACAACATGCTTCTTGGTGGAAATTTTTATCTTTGAAAATTTTGAATATATCTGTCAATTGCCTTCTTTCCTACAGCAAGGATTATATAGAAAAACATGAAATTATCTTAATTGGTTGACTTTTTTATATGTTTGTTTCTAGCTACTCTTCTCCCTGCTTCAACCGCCATATTTCTCTCAGGAGTGTCCCATTTACTTCTTTTCTTTGTATTTCTCTCAGGATTGTCCCATTTACTTCTTTTCTTTGATGGTAGAAAGCTTAACTATGATACATTAGCATCTATTTTGTGTTAGCAGCTATTTTGTGTTTTGTCAATACTAGAGTAATTATTTACTACTTCTTCAATTATTTTCTCTGCAGCTAATATTTATTCTCTCTGTTCTGGGATCTTTATCAAAAATAACTTGCTTTTTTATAGTGTCTTACAGATTTTTAGGTGTTTTTAAGACTATTTGGACTTTTCATAGTGTGATCTTACTGTGTTTTGATCTAAAGAGGTATGTCTTTGGAATCACTGAGTCTTCATTCCAATTGTTTCAATCTTTCTGTTTTGTTTCTTCAAATGGTTATCCAGTTCTAATGTTTCAATGTTCGACTTTAGAATTTCTATTTGGAATTGTTGAGTTACTTCCAGTTTTTCAACTATTTTGTTGACTTGATCTTGCAAAGCTGTTCTGTATGTTCTCTTAGGATTCTTACTGTTCTCCTCCTCTTCTTTCTCTTCTGTATTTCTATCTAATTTTCTTGCAATCACTTAAAGTAGGTGGGGATCATCATCCTAAACTCACTTAGGGAAGGATCTAAATCTTTCTCCGCCCCCAAGACTTCCTTGAGATTCACATATGTACATATTTCAGTTAGTTGAGCTGTTTGCAGAGATTGACAGCATTTGTTAGACATAGCATTGCTTATTTTACATTTGTCTTTGGGGACAAAGCAAGAGACAAAGACAAAAAAAATAACTACAACAATTACATATTGCCTGTGTCCAAATCCAAAGTCCCCAGGAAGTGTGAGGCAAAGATCAACAGATCCAACACAATTAGACAGAGAAGAGACAATCCAAAGCACTGTTCACAGGTTTGCGCAAGTTGTTTTCAGAGACATTATGTGTCAGAGCAGGACTCAGATTCTATCTGTGTGAGAGTCAACATGTAGGCAAATGATATCACATTAAACTGAATTCATGGAGAAATAGTCAAGCTTTGCCATGCTGATTCATCCCCCAAACTTGATTCCACATAATTCTGTTCGTCTCCAGTGGGGTTTAATCCCTTCTATGTTCTGGGGAAGTATCAGCACAGTAAACCCCAAGAATTCCAGATGGGTGTTGGGAGTCAGTGTGTGAGAATTGTCACATCCACATTCAGACATTCTCTCCTGCTCCCCCAAGTATGCTAGTAGGAATGCATTTATATCCTCTGCCATGTAATTTAGAGAGAGGTGAGGAGAAGTGTCAGTTCACCATTTCCTTTTTCCTGTACACAAGTCTTGAAAAACCATGGTAGGCGTGGTTCTGCAGATGAGCTGCCTGAAGCACATGGCTTTTTGGACGGCCCTTTCTGTCAATGATATGCTGAGGCATAGTCAGCAGAAGTTTCTGCTCTTTCAGAAAGGCCAGAAGTCAGACGGCTTATTCTTGTCCGCTCTTTTAAATCATTTCTTTTTGAGAACCTTACAGAGACTCTGTCTATGCAGCTATTCTATATCAACCCCCTATTTCTTAAAGTTTAAATGACCTTTTGTTTTCTAAACATATGATCCACTTGATGTCAACCCATAGCTCACATCATCTTAAGTCCCCTGTGTTCAATGTTTCAAATCTATTCTGGAAATGTACTTGAAATGCAGTGAAATAATCAAGGTTACATGCTGGCTCTTCTGGATTCCAATCCCATTGTTTAAGAATTTACATTTTCTGGATTGGTTTTATTTTTCCTCTGCTTGAACTTGTACTGCATAAAATGGTTTGGTCCATAGTCAGGCATTGCTATAATTGACCTTAAAGTTTCTCCAATATCTCCAAAAATGTAACAGATTGACTGTTGTGCTTTCAACCTATAAAGTCTATATACCTACTCATTGTTTATGTGGATGAAAATTATTGTTCCAGTGAATAAATTGTTGGTCTTCTGAATATCATAATGTAATTTATGCAGCTATTTCTAAATTTACAGTCTTATTTCACTATTGTTTCTTCTTCTTCTTTGTTTTATCTTTCAAAGTTTATCATTTTATCCAGTAATTATTGACACATATAATTTCATGTATGATCAGTTTCAGACTGCTTGTAAAAATATTAAATTTATTCATCTTTGTTATTAATTTTCATCAATTTAGTAGTTCAATAATGATTAGATGACTTGTCTTCTTTGTAAGCACATAGATATAATCTAATCACTAACAATGTACTTCAGAATAAATCTTGAGGTGTTCATCACTCCTCTTAAATTTGCTATTTCTGTCTGTGTAGTATTCATTTATATTATCTTTTTGAGTTCTTCATAACATTTTATTGAGTTTATATGAAAATTGTACATGGATCCAATGGCAGCTTTGTGTGCAGACCAAGAGTATAATGGATGGTTGAAAATTAGGAAAGGTGCGAAGCAAGGTTGTATTCTATTGCTCTACTTATTCAGTCTGCGTGGGGAGTAAATCATCAGAGAAGCTGGTTTATATGAAGAAGAATGTAGCAGCCGGGTTGGAGTAAAGAGTACTGACTTCTGCAAAATGCAGATGACACAACCTGGCTTGTTGTGGTAGTCATATAATTGAAGGTCAATGTGAGATTTGAGTGGATTAAGAGTGAAGGGGTAGAGTCTAGTCTGTCAATGGGATCAAAGCCAATGAGGCATCCATGTGGGCATGGCCTTCCCTGAGAATTCTGGAAACTCCTGTATTTCACTCCTTGGAGATAGGAGTCTTTCTCTCTCTCTCTCTCTCTCTCTCTCTCTCTCTCTCTCTCTCCCCACTCCCTTGGAGACACTACTGACAAGACACAAGACTGAATCCTTGGGAGACATCCCCGAGGAAAAGACCCGTGGACCTACCCCGAAGCTGCCAGAACCATGGACCTGGAGATGCCATGTAGACACCTCTGGCAGCACTGACATGCTTACAACATCACTGGATCCCAAGACTTTATACTCACTGGCCTGTGATCGTACTACATTGGGCAGGTGTCATTACATGTGATGACAGTCTGAAGCAGACTTTATAGGTTGATATTGGACATATGGGATAATATCAGACTTATGGGCTTGGACTGGACTAGGTTGGGATGCTTTCTTAATGTACAATTTCAAAATATGTAAAGCTCTCTCTTATACACTTATGAGTTTTTATGTATTTCTTTATCTAGTCTACCAGACTGACACACTTGTTGAAAGTGAGAAGGACTTGAATCATTTGCTAATGAAGATCAAGAATTGAAGTCTTCAGTATGGATTGAAGTTCATTGTTAAGTGATCCAAATCCTCACAACTAGACCATTAAATAACATCATGGTAAATGGAGAAAAGGTTGAAAATGTCAAGGTTTTGGTCTTGCTTGAATCTGTCATCAATGTTCATGGAAGCAGCACTCAAGAATTTAAAAGGTGTATTGCATTGGGTAAATCTACTGCAAAAGACCTCTTCAGAGTGCCGAAATTGAGGATATACTTTCAGGAATAATACCTGACCAATGACATGGTATTTCAAATTCCCTCAAAGTCAGGTGTCACAGTCACTTAACCTGGTGTCAATTTGAGGATTAAGAGTATAGAGGTAGAGTCTAGTCTGCCAATCTAGAGCTAGCCAACGAGACCTCTGTGTGGGCATGGCCTTCACCTGAGAATTCAGGGAAATGTGGTGATTCCTTTTTGGAGGCAGAAACACTATCTCCCTTGGTTCACTCCCTTGGAGACTCTCTGCTGACAAGACTTATTTCCTGAGAGACATTCCTGAGGATAAGTCACATGTAGTTACCCCAGAGCCCTGAGAAGCCACATGGAAGCAAACAGACCTCTGAAGCTGGAGGATCCACTTAGAGACCCCTGCCAGCACTGAGATGTTTACACCACTAGATTCAAAGGCATTCTACCCATGTGACTTGTGATTTTCTTGCATTTGAAGCCATTGCATGTGTTTCAGGAGTATAAAGAAGACTTTATAGACTGGTGTCATATAAATGGACTAATATCCAAATTGTGGGGCTGGATTGGATTGGAATGCTTTCTTAATATATAATTACCTTTTCTATAAAACTATCTTTTTGTTTTGTTTTGTTTTGGGGCCATCACTGCCCTCTGGTGGTGGGAGTGGGAGGCCCAGCATTGCTGCTGGATTTGAACCTCCAACCCAGTGGACTGCAGTCCCATACACAACCACTACACCACCGGAGCTCAGCCCAAAACTATCTCTTATATACATATGCATGTTTATGAATTTGTTTCTCTAATCTACCCAGATTAACATATCATGTAGTAGTTGGATATTGAATAAGGAAGATAGAAGAAGAACATGGAATTGACATTGGAGTAAAGTGTAGAATTTGAATTCAAGGCATTTGAATTGTGATGATGGATAAGAATTTTGAAAGTAGTGAAAGAACTACTAAAAGAGAATATCAATCTGTCTTAGAAAATATACTGACATGGGAGTGCTTTCTAGAGGCACAATTTCAAGGCTTAATCTAATGTATTTTAGACACGTTACCAGGGGTAACCAGTCCCTGGAAAAGGACATCATGCCTGTTAAAGTGGAGACACAGAGACCAACCCCAGCAGCAAGAAAGGCATCATGCTTGGCAATGTGAAGATACAGCAAAAATGAGTAAAGTCTTTAATGAGCTAGATTGACACAGTGGCTTCCACAATGGATTCATGGAAAGGAACAATTGCAAAGATTATGTGAGCCTAGATAGTATTTTATTCTGTTGTTCACAGGTTTGTTATTGATCAGAACCAACTCTCTGGCAGCCAACAATATTTGTCCTCACTGCATTCTAATATTCATGGCAATGGCTACATAGCACTCATAGGATTAAATAAATCATTATTAAAGGGCTCATTAAGAAAGCTCACAACTTTTAATGCTAGTGGGGAATTTTCAGCAATGAGTTATTTATCAAGATATGTTACAGAGTTCATTCAGCTCTGCTAACAAATGTCCACAAAGCAAGACATTCAGCTAAAGCTCCATGGCTCAGCAAACCCAGCTCCATGAACTAAGTGCTCAGAGGCACTCCCCATCAATAATCCCCAGCCCGAAGGCACCCAGCTCTGCTTCCGTGGATCAACAAGTCCAGCTTGCCCACTCCACATGCCAGTCTCCTTCATTTGAAACACATAGCTTTACAGTTCAGTGGTTTGGAGAGCATGTTACCCTATTCCGTAGTATGCTTCCTAGTCCTTTTGTTGTTGCTACTTTTATATTATATATGTCATGATCTGGGAGATTCGGTGCACAGGAAATCCAGAGAATGTGCTCCTCTCTAAGCTCCTTCTGGCAATGAGATCCCATCTCCTGCTTCAATTCTCAGAAGGCTCATTTTATAAAGAGCTGTATGCCATTCCAGTAATTCATAGCTACTCATAGGTGAAGCAGGTTCGTATTTCCCCCCAATAATTCAATGATTCTACTGATCACCATCTGGATCTTCTGCCCATTGCCACTTTAATAATGAAGAAACCATTTGCTCTCTTCCAATATTTTCCAGCTTTATTTGAATATCTGCCTTTACCTTCTGTGTTAGTCTGGGTAGACTAGAGGAACAAATTTCCTGGACACGCATATTGATATAAGGAAAGGGTTTATATACAAAAGGAATGTGACACTGAGAAGGCATCCCAATCCAGTCCAGTTCAAGGTCATAAGTTCTATTTTAACCCATATGAGCTAAGGGATAAAAACTGCCTTTTAAATGTCTCAGAACCTATCCTGCTAAAAGAGAATGGTTAAGTATATGGTTACAGAGTTATGTAAAAGTATAAAATTAACAAGGGGTGGTCAGTGGCAGTCATGTGCTTATGTTAATTTTATGATTGAAATGTAAGGGTGGAGTCTACCCTGTTAATCTGGAGATAGCCTTTCAGTAGCCAATGAGGTCTGTATGTGGGCATGACTTTCTCCTGAGACTTCTGGGAAATCTTGCGATATTTCCCTCGTGAAGGTGAGAAGCTATCTTCCCCAGTTGTTGGGAGTTAGTCTCAGAGACGAGAAATCAAGCACAAGACAAGATGGCAATGTCGGAGAAGCTAGAGGAGCCAGCAGAGAGACCACATGGCCTTGCCCTGATGGAGCCAGATCTCTGAAGCTGGGGTGGCCACATGGAGACCTCTACCAGCGATGAGTTGCATCTGCTGTTGATAGACGTTGAGCCTTGGAAGCGAGGAGCCATGGGGAGACCCCTGCCAGCACCGAGATTCTGTACCCACTGACCTGTGACTTCGTGAGTCGGAAGGGCAGTATATAGACTGATTTCAGGCATATGGGTTAATATTGAACTTAAGACTTTGTACTGGACTGGACTCAATGTCCTGTTCCACTTGTATGTAAACCTTTTCCTTATACCTATATGCATGTCTATGAAATTTGTTCCTCTAGTCTGCCCAGACTAGCACATTATGATACTGAGAGTGGGGTACTAGAGGAACAAATCATAAAGATGGAAAGTAGATGTATGAAGATAATACCTTTCTGGGTCTGAATGTTAAAGGAAACTTGTGGCAGGCTGAAATGCTTGTTAGGTGACCACCCAGATTTACTGCTTGTCAGTGAAAGCAGGAGAAATGTGGCAATGAAAAGCCGGGTTGACTTTGTCCACTGACACCCATGGACTTTGTTCACAGGAAGTAGTGAAGACGCGAGTGGGTTGACTGGTCTGAAGTTCATGACCTAGCATGAGAGAGATAGGAATGTTGGGAATTTGTTGGGATCTTGGTCTAAACAGAAGGCGACCAAAGACTACTGTGGTGAGGCTAAGAGAAAATGGCTACTGAAAGGCTATCTCCAGATTAACAGGGTAGACTCCACCCCTACATTTCAATCATGAAATTAACATAAGCACATGACTGCCATACCTTCCCCCATTTTAAATATACGTTTTCCTGGGCTATATCACCATTTGGTCCCCTGCAAGCCTTTAAGACCTCAGACGCTATATCTTTTGAAATCTGGGCACCATCAGCTGTCTTCACCACTCTTGCTAATGTCCTCCTCCCCTGCCCCCATATCCTCAGTGATCATATAAGGAAGGTGGTCACACAGTGACATGGTTTTTTTCTGTTCAGTGCCTGAGACCTGATCTTTTTAACACCTCAAGGCCACACGGGCTGGTGTGTTTCTTCTCTATGGCCTTGGGTACTTCTCAGATAAATGGCCATTTGTTTATCTTCAGGCTTTGATATCCTAGACTCTATATCCTTTTATAACTGGGTGCCCTCAGTTTTCTTCACCACATTTGCTTCTGAATCTATTTGACTTCAGTGATCATATTGGGCCAGTGAGCTTCATGGAATACCAGATTAATAGACCAAAGGGTTCTTACATTGAGGGAGTGTTGTTTGGGTCCCAAGGTCCAGCCACTACCAGAACTAAACTTATAACTATATCAACCAGAGAAGAAGCACACCCATCTGTGCATGATGAGGTGTGGAAAGTATCAGATATCAGGCATCAAAGAATGAATGTGCAACAAAAAGCTGGTTCTTTGAAAGGATCAACAGAATTGACAGACCACCGGCAAATCTGACCCAAAATAGGAAGAAGCAGACATCAATAACCAGGATGTGCGATGAAACAAGAGTAACAGATTCCAATGAGATTAAAAGGAAAATCACAAAGTACTATGAAAGTCTGTATTCTACAGCAGGTGGACCACAGTTCTAGAAGTAAAACCCCAAACCATCAGGGCAATTAGTGAAGGCAGGACAAACCTAAGATCATTGGCGCAGGGAATTGATAGGCTCACTGCAATAGGGTAGGTTACACACACACACACACACACACACACACACACACGGATGAACTGGAAATTGACAAATGGGATTTCATCAGAATAGAACCTCTGTGTGTCTCGAAAGGCTTCACCAAGAGGGTGACAAGACAACCCACAGACTGTGAGAGGATTTTTAGCAATGACATTCCGACAAAGGGCTCATTGTTAAAATCTGCAACACCGTCATGGCCTGCAAAGAGGAAAACTGTTAGTCCTCTAAGTAATTGAGCAAAAGAGCTGAAAAGAACTTTCACTAAGGAAGAGACTCATATGGCCAACAAGCATAGGAGAAAGTATTCCCGTTCATTAGCCATAAGAGAAATGCAAATTAAAACAACCATGAGATACCACCTAATACCTCTGAGGCTATCCCAAATCAGAAAATCAGAGAACAACAAGTGTTGGAGGAGATGTGGTAAAATAGGAACCCTCCTCAACTGCTGGTGGTCATGTAGATATGTATAACCACCTTGGGAAGCAATCTGGAGATACTTAAAGAAAATGGAAATTGATCTACCATATGACCTAGTCATCCCTCTGCTGGGCATATACCCAGAGATGACAAACAAAATACAACAAGTCATCTGAGTTTCAATATTTGTTGTGGCACAATTCACAATCACAAAAACTTGAAAGGAGCTTAAGTTTTGTTTGATAGGCAAGTAGTTAGTAAATTCTGGCACATACACACAATGGAGTGCGATGCAGTACTGAAAAGCGCAGATGGTCACTGAAGAATATTTCATGGGAAGAGTTGGAAGGAATCAGGTTAAGTGAGATAAGCCCATCTCAAAAGAACAGGTATAACATGAGTCCCCTGAGATAAGTATAATCAGCAAGGTAGGGATAGAAGAATAGATACATATTTCACAAGACACAGGAGGAAGCATAGGTAGTCTGAGGTAGGTCAGACCTAACCCAGGGAGGTATATGTGAGTTCAACAGAAAGAAGGGGAAATGGAGAAGGAGGAGGGATAATGCTCCCCCCCCACACCCTGACCTCACTATCATGTTCTTAATTCTACTTTACAAAAGTGACTAGACAGGAGGATGTGCAGTGGTGCAGATAGGAACTGGAAACACAGAGAATCCTGGACAATTAATCCCTTCAGGACCAGTAGTGAGATTGGCAATACAGGGAGGGTGGAAAGAAGGTTGGGTAGAAAGGGGTAACCAGTTACAAGGACCTACATATAACTATCCTGGGAGATGTACAACAGCAAAGTGTATGAAGAGAGATGTCAGACAGTATAAAATATGATATAATAATAATTAAGAAATTATCAAAAGGTCATGATGGAAGAGGGAGAGCAGAGGGAGGGAAATAATGAGAAGTTGAAACAAAGGGCTCAAGTAGAAAGCAAGTGTTTTGAGAATGATAATGGCAACAGATGTACGAGTGCTTGACACAGTTAATGTATGTATGGATTATTATAAAATATATGAGTCTGCAATAAAATGATTTTAAAATAGCAAATAAATAAATAAATGTCTATTTTCTAAATTCCTGTCCCTAAGACCCAGTATGGATGAGACAAGAAGATTTGTTGATGTGATGAATCGTCATTTCTGGATGGAGCTTTGGTCATCTGCAAATATGAACATATTTAGTCTATGGAAGGGCGACCATCAAACCTTCAATGTGCATCAGCTCACAAAATCAAGCAACTAATTTATTTTAACTTTCACAACAGCCCCAGCCCTTCCCCTTTCCTCTTGTCTTCAGTCTCTGTGGATCACATTAAAAGTTGAAAATGGGACTTGTACAAAGCAAACCATCTCTTCATTGCTGCATTTCTTCCAACTTCCACTCAGTAAGCAGATCCAGTTGGCTGCCTTAGTGGACACACTAAGCTCACTACTCCCTTTCACTTTAAGTTCTGGAAGAAGACTTGAAGCTAGACACAGATTTTCCAGATTTGTTAGATCTAGTCCTAAACTGAGTACTCAATTTCAAAAGCCAACCTGTTTTTGCCCCTCCCCCCATTCCTCTCTGCAGGTCCTCTTTTAGATGTAAAATTCTGTTCCCACAGCAATTCTGAATGGGGCTTACCATTTCATTGGCCTCCAAGAAAATGCCTTTTCTTTTCAGGCAACTTTTAGCTCCATTTTTAGCATATTTAATTAAATATAGGTATTAGATAGACTTACACAATTTTATAATCATGATTGATTTCTAAAAATACAATACCAGGTAGATAAATGTTGAGTATAAATAGTGGAGCCAAATAAACATAAGTGCCTTAACTTTTTCAATAGCCCAAAGAAAATATGTAAAGATATCCATGGCCATGGTTCCAGAAGGCCTCGGCCTCCTTTTCATTTTAGTCATCTGGGCTTTACCCTCAACCCATTCCAGAATCAGCTTTTCTCCTCTAAGTTATACCTCAAAATTAACACCTTACATCTATTATAAATAACACTAACCCAAATAACCATGCTAGGAATCAAATGCTTGACTTCCCACATCATTTTTAATTCTGATTCTGAAAAACCTCCATGCTTCTATATGAGTATGTATTCATTTCAATGAATACCACTTCTGCCACCAGTTTGAGGAAGGCTTTTTAGCAACGGCAATATACAGATGAACATTTTGCTTGCTGAAAGTGAGGAGGACATGAAATCTTGCTGCTGAAGATCACGACTACACCCTGCAGAATAGATTATGTTTCAATGTTGAAATGACTTAAATTCACACAATAAATAGGTAACATCATGATCAATGTAGAAAAGATTGAAATTGTTGAGGACTTGTCTTATTTGGATTTACAGTCAGTGTTCATAGAAGCAGCAGTCAAGAAATCAAAAGATGAGTTGCGTTAGGCAAATCAGATGTGCATTGGGGTATTGATTGGCAAGGATGTTTTACTGACTTTGCAATTAGACTTGATTATGCGATCATAGCACACTCTGGCTAACATAAAAAAGAGTAGGAGTTGCACAATACTTCATTGTAATTATTCAAAATCTGTCAATAGATACAAACACAGCTGTCCCAGGGCATAATTCATTGCCTAATATCAGGAAAGGTGTGTTTCAGCTTGTATCCTCTACAATCCTTATTCAATGTGTACACTGAGTAAAAATCAGAGAAGATAGACTCTATGGAGTAGAATTGAAAGGAAACTTATTTAAAAATGTGTGCCATAGGCTTAACTTCTAAATCAGGGCCGACTAGAAAAATACACTTGTTAAAAGAACTTGAAGCATTTGCTGATCAAAATCAGACTTTGGTTTTAGGTATTGATTGCCACTCAACGTAAAGAAATTTTAAAATCCTCAAAACTGACCAGTGGAAAACATCGTGAAAAATTAAGAACAGGTTAAATTTAGAAAAGATTAAAGTTTGCTTAGCTCCACAGTCAATGCTCATGTGAGCAGCAGTCAAAAAATCAAGTATATTTCTTTGGGTAAATATGCTGCTCAGGACTTTGTCAATGTGTCTAAGAATAAGGATGACACTTTGAGGACTAAAGTGTGCCTCACCTGAGCCACATTTTTTCAATAAGAGAGAGGAAAGGAAAATTGATGCATTTTAATTAAGGTGGTGGGAAAGAATGACCAAAAATACAAGTGACTGCCAGAAGAACAAACAGCTCTGTCTTCTAAGAAGTATAACCAGCATGCTCAGTGGAAGTAAGGATGGTAAGATTATATCTCATGTGCACTTTGGATATGAGACTAATCCCTGGTAATTATGAACGACTAATCTTTTGTAATTATGAGAAAGCAATCCTGTTTATTATGAGAGACTAATCTCTGGTACAATACATCATGCTAGGTAAACTTTAGAGTTAGTGAAAATGAAGATGATTCTAGAGGAAATGGGTAGAAATAGTGGCTGTAATTATGGGACTGAACATGACAAGAGTTACAAAGATGACTCAGGACTAGGTGGCTTTTCACCCTGCTGTACACAGGATGTATTTAGTTGGAACTGATTTGTTTACATCTACAAATACCTATATATCTTTATAGGCTCTTTTTTTCAAAATTCTGATTTCCATATTTTGTTCATTTCATATCCAACTGCCAATGGACGTCTGTAACCATTAATTTTGAGTGATGTCACATCAGCAAACTTTATTCTATCAATTTTTATCCCATTCAAACCTTTAGATTTGACCATATTTTGTGGAGACAATATTTCTTCAGTTGTATTTTGTTTGCTTCTCAATCTGAGCTTCATCTTCTGGAATTATATCAGAAAATAATACACAGTCCATTTTTTTTTCATGCACAGATTGTCAGGTCTTCTTTCTAGTCTATTTTAGTCTGAAAATTGTCTGGAAACTTGTCCATTACGCATGAACCTGCTAATATTTGAAAATATTACAGCATATCACAGTATTGCAGCAGCACACAAGCCAACAAAGTAAAACAAAGCATGGTAGAAATTGTGAACTGGAGCTGAGCCCCAGTGGTTTAGTGGTTTTGTGTGGGACTGCGGCCCACAGGGTGGGTGGTTCAAAATCCAGCAACACCTCTCCAGAAGCAAGGCTGGCCTTCCTACTCCCACCATGGCAATGATGTGGAGAAAAAAAAGAAATTGTGCAATGGACCATTCAGGATGAAATAAATTACATACTAATTCTGAGATCAAGCTACATAGCTTTTGACTCTACCTTTAAGGAAACTTGATAGCCTAGTGGTGGTGTGGGTCAGATGTTGGGCTGATAACCACAAAGTCATGTACTCAAATTGTCCAGTAACTTGGAGAGAGGAAGGTGAAACTATTTGCTACCATAGAGATTTGCATTCTTGGAAATGCTCTATAGGCTTGCTATCAAATATTAACAACATGATGGAAGTGGCTTATGTTTTGTTTGGGACAGTGCCTTGATGTAATCTTGGATCATGTCCTCTACTTTGGTTAATATTTAGCCTTCTATATTTGTTCTTTATCACCTCCCACACATTGGGTCTATTACTCTTCTGTTCACATGAACACAATTAAAATAAATACATTTTTTCATCATACCCCAACCTGGTTTCCTTTCAAGCTGAAACTCTCAATATTGTTAAGTTTGTCATCCATATAAGCCATCCTCTTCATCTCCATGGCAGCATTCTATCTCCTCATGGTTAGCTATGTCTCAGAGCATAAGTTTTAATCTATTGAGATGGTTCAATTTGCTCTTATTATTTTATGAACTATCATATAATAAAGTCAGTATTATTGTCACTAGATTTTACATGACTGATCTAAAGATGCAGATAATGAATGCTAAAGATTTCACCGAAATTTATTTGCTTCCACATGGAATAATTTCTTGAGTCTTCTTTGTCTTCCTGGACAAGGGCCTGATTGACACGCACATTTACTTCCCTCAGGCTATAGAAACCAGCAGGGAATCAGCTAGCTTTCCTTTTCTCTCTAGGGTTGCTTCTGTTCATGTCTATATTATATTTGTGCATTCAGTTTCTAACTTTCATCCCTCACGTGTCCATTTGGGGAAAGTTGTTGCTGTTTTGTGACATAGAGTAGACTCTGCCTCATGCCACTTCTCTATACGACCAATCAGAACTGCCACGTAGGGATTTTTAGTTAGGGATTTTATTTTAAAATACTGTAAGTTTTTATGGGAGTAGTAAGACTCATTCTCCCACTAACCCATCAGAGACTTTGATCTGGTAATTAGCAGCACAATCTATAACCCATTACACAAATAGGGGTCCCTGCAATCTTTATGTGAATTGATACCCAGGTTTTTCCTACGGCACAGATCTTGGGGCATTTAAACATTGTGTTATCATGGCTAGTGATTTGTGAGTAACAAATTGTTTTTCAAGTCCAGTACTTTCTTTTGTTGCAGTTAGTATTTTTGAGACCTTTGATATAAATCCATATTAGAAAGCAAATAAGAAAAATGAGCAATTTAGATGAGCTTAATCAATAAGTGTATGCTCTTTCTTGCAATTATTTCCAAAAAGCTTTGAAAGAAATTGATCTATCAATAGGAATTACTAAGTTCTATCTATTTATACCTAACAAAAGAAAAGTGAAGTATAATTAATTTTTGCCAAGTCTCTCATCTCTCCTGTATACTTTCACTCTATCACTTTGGAAATCATTGAAATGTAGGTGTGATTGTAACTAATACATTCCCATACGTGTCTAACACCTCTTCTTAACAGCCCCAGACTGCCTTATGCACAATCGTTCTGGAAAGTGTGGATTTATTCCCTTATGAACATTTTCAAAAAGGTGCAAACTGAAGTGTAAATGACATTCATCTCACCAAATCAATTGAAATGTAGCTGGTGTTAAGGTGGTTTTAAAAAGAGGAATCTAATGCCTCTTTCAGTGATACAGCTTTTGAATTGATAATATCCAGTGCTAACATAAGATACGGCTTCAGTTCAAGCAGTCTACTTTTGTTTTAATTTGTGGGAGTGTTGTTGTTTTAATGCAAGTAAAGAATGAAGCACGGGTATCTAAAGAAACAATGGAATGGTGGTTAGAGATATACAGATTATATTCTTTTTAACTGTGTGCTTCTAGACAGCAAGTAAATGGAACTTTGCTCAGGCAACAAATCCACTGGGCCCTTTCATGCATGTAAACACAATCTAAGACTAACTATGAAGGTAATTATATTTTAAAAATAATTTATTCATTAAATAATATCTTCAGCATTCTATTAAGTTCCACTAAGCATGAAGAAAACAATAACAATACTACAATTAAAATGACAATCAATTCTACTGATAAGAAATGTAAAATGCAATACTGATCTCCATTACCTTCTTATATCATGAGTCTTTTATGTGATAGCACTGGGATTTAAGCAATTTGTTGCTCTCATGATTTTCACAATGCACGGCGTAGATAAAAATTCCCTAGATTGTTACAGTAATACATGGAAGATTCATATAATGCTTTTATTCAGAGGTTGTCAAGGCGCATAAAAGGATGGGACTTGAAGATTTGCTGTAGTATGCTGAAAGATTGGAATTAATCATTTCTTATTTATCAAAATTTACTTTTTACAATGGCTAAGGAGAGGGCTAATTTTGACAGGTAAGCTTTATACTTTGGATCCACATTAAACATTTGGTTTTAATTGAGGCTTATTTGCTCAGGCCACCCAAATGCTTCCTTGTTGGAATATGTTTATGTCTGTATGTATTTTTCCTGTCACTGTTTGCTGATACAGTATTTAATTTCTCTCATTTATGAGCTAAGTATAATATTCTGCCAATTGAAAGAGAATTAATGAAGTTTGAAAAATATATTTTTAAGTTTTCCATTAGGAAATCCAAAACCTCCATAGTTCCATTTGGATGCTGCTTTTCACTATTTTGTCCCAATTCACTAGTTACAGATGTTTTCAAACGTGCTGGAAGGCATATAACCAAGATGTAAAAGGAATATGGAAATTAGCTCAGTAGGTATCCCCAATACTATTTCCCCTTAACCTCAATGCTAAACTTACATGAAATCATAACAGCACATGATTTCATTCTATTTAGTTTTTAAAACAATAAGTAAAGCAGATTGCAAGAAAAATACTTGTTTCATTGCCTGATTTTTAATAAGGAGAGCAAATGAGACTGAGAGAGTTTATTCACAATTTCTTTTCCAAAAATATGAGAAAAAGAGCTAAAAATCCTACATTTCAAATATTGTTGCCTTCCTGGTTAAGAAAACATTTGATAACTTCACAAAACATGTGCCACAGGAATCTTAAAACCAAATCATAAAATGCTACTCTCTCAAATTAAAGAGAAAAGTATATATATATATAATTGATAGACTAATGATTTGCAAAATTATTCCATCCAAAAATAGGGTCTATAATTTTTCTGTAAACCAATATACTTGTGACTTAATTGATTATAATTTGTTTAATGGTATACACCCTTTCAGACATACCACATTCTTTATGGGATTTTGGAAAGTAAATATATATACAAATGTATATGAATACATATTCATATATATTGCTAACAGAATTTAAAACAGAACAAGTCATTAGGAGACTGTAGATATTAGAAAGTTATATTCTATAGAAAAGAAAATATCATTTTTCAGGCTCTACCACAACCCAAATAAAATATCTTGCAAGACCACACAGATCTTTTTGCCTAGATTGCATGTTCAGCATATATTTTTATAACAAAATGATGCCACAGTGTGCAAAATAATTTGTTTCAGAAACTAGAAATGAAGATGCCCTATAGGAAAAACTGATTTATCATTTTATAAATTAAACTTTCACTAACATAAATAATATATCAAATCATTCTTGCTAAAATAAATAGCAAAGAGCTATGCATAAAAATTTAGAAAGCTCTGTGTCTTTTTAAACATTAAAATACGAAAGCTTGGAACGAATGTTACCTAAACAGCTCCACTCTATGATCTTTGTTGACATTCCAAGGTATTCTAATTGTTTAAATGCAGAGAGGAAAACATGGAATTCACCTGACTTTATTCTCTGAAGGCTTTCCATATGAGTAGACATTTAATAGACACCCATTAATAGTTTGCCTTTTTCAAGTTTAGTTTGCCTATGCTGGTTCAATTAAATTTCATGGGAAATGTATCTTTGAGCTAACTGATTGCATCTCTCAATCTCTACCTTTGAAATAATTGCTAACAATGGGACTGTCAACAGAGGAGGAGGTACATGTGAATGTATCTTAGATAATTTATTGCCATGGCTCAATAAACATAAACTGAATGGAGCAAATATACTATATCCTGCCTTAGTATTTACTGTAGACACAAATTCACATGGTGTGCATATGCAAATCAAAATAAAAAATTTCAAATGGATGTAGATTTTTTTCTATTTTGGAAAAAGGGGAAATGAGGATTGTGACCATATTCCAAAAAATACCTGGAATTTTCTCTCTTTTTAATGGTCTCTCCACCAATATATGTTGCTGTGATGTTGGGAGATGTGTCACAGAATCACTCATAGCGAGAACATTCAGCCTCACTTTGAAAATGACCTAGGCTAGAAGGGAACACCTTGTGAGTTCCTTAACAATGAAAACAAAGTTCACTTAAAATTTTTGATGGACCACAGAATATTTTTGCATTTGGTACTGGGACCTGAGACCCTCAAATTGCAAGAACCTCTAAATGATCTTTGTTGATAGATGTTGAGGTGGGGCTGCCTCTTAATAGTAGAACGAGTTTTGATGATATGGTTGGAGTAAAGGACTTAGAATCTTCATTTGCTTATGTGCCAAACTCAAAATGAAAATAAACTGACACAAGTGTACATCAGAATGTGCAATGTGTAAAGCATGAGTCTAGGGAATTTGGAAATTGTAAAAAGTGAAGTGAAATGTATGAAGATTGGTTAACAAGACATCAGTGAACTCAAATGGAGTCTAATAACCATTTTAAAGCACCAACCATATGGTCTACTAAGACAGAAGGACACATTGTGGATGAATAAAATAAAAAAAAATCAAGAGCTACCTTGAAGTATAATACTGCAGTTGAAAGAGAGTATATAAATGCCTAAGAGAAAAGTCAGGTAGTGTGACCAGTTTTTCAAAATTATGGGTCAGGTATTAATGTTAATGATGAAGAGCATAAGGATTTCACTAAATTTGGGTGGATAGAATTGAACAAAAGCATAATTAGAAGGCTTTGGTAACTTAAATGAAAAAATGGAAATGAAGGATTGGCATGGGAAAATATGACCTTCATGCCCAAAATGGTTCCAGATAGATCATGTTAGAATTATACAAGGGATGATATATATATATATATATATATATATATATATATATATATGTATATATATATATATACTCTTTTTTTCACTATCAGCCATAGTGACTATACTCATAAACTTGCCATTTGAAATGCATAGGAATCAAACAGAATACATTTGAGGAAAGAGATGATAGAGAAACTAAATGTAATCATTCAGATCAAAGAGAGTAGTAGATTATGGATGCAGCAGTCAGTTATTCATATTCAAGTTCTCATTGGAGATGAAAGATAAAAACTCAAGTTTGTTGTGTCCACCATTAGATATTAAGTATCTCCCATCTGAATTAAGAGATCATCTCAAGAATAGGTTTGATGGGTTGAAAACTAATGATCAAGCAAAAGACAAGATGTGGGACTTTTATCAAAGACATTATATGTGAGGAAAACAGAAGAACATTCACAGTATAAGAAATAGAGAAAAGACAAAGCTCAATGCTACAAAAATCACTGAAACCTGTTTTGGATCAAAAAGCAATTAGCTTAAGTAAGTATATGATGCCATAAAAAGCCTGAATGGAAACTTTGAAAGAGCAGCTTGATAGAAAAGAGTAATTTGTTATCATGAAACATGTGAGAACATGAGATTAGAAAAATCACATGCTTGATATTTCTAAAGATGAAAGCACTGAAAAAAAGTCAAACCTTTAGTTGTTATATTGAGGGATCTTATGGGCAAAATATTGACCGATGTAGGAACCATCCAAAGAATGGAAGGAATAAAATCACTCTCCCCAAAATAATCTTTTGGTGTCCAACCATTCCAGGAAGTGATATATAATCAATGAATCTAGTCCTGAAGTAAGAATTCCAACTTTGAGTTGAGCCCTGGTGGCATAGTGGTTGAGTGCAGGACTGCAGCCCAAATACAGCTTGGTAGTTTAAATACAGCAGCAGTTCTCCAGGAGCAAGGCTGGACCTCCCATTCTTACCAGAGGGCAGTGATGCCCCCCTCCCCCCAAAAAGAATCCCAAGTTTTAGTGAACGATTGAAAGAAAGAAAAAATAAACAGATGAAGTAAACAGCTGAACAGAAAGAATTCAAAAGGAAGTTTGAGAAGACAAAGTAGACTGTTATAAAGAAATGTGCAAAAACCTGGAGTTAGAAAAGCAATAAGTATTAATACACTCAGTATGGTAGGTGGGGTTCTCTGCAGATGCAAAATCAGGACACTTATGATTAGATAGATGGATAGATAGAAGATAGATACATAGACAGACAGACTAATAGATAGATAGATGACTGGTTTACGCAGCCAGGAGGAGTATAACAGTTAATTAGTCCACACAACAGTACAAAGAGCTCAGTTCAACTCATTTCCATGGAACATTACCCCACCATAAACAGGATGTGATCTGGTAATGTATTTGGAGTTTGTTCAATCAGGTCAGACTGCTGATCAAGCTTTTTATTGGAAGATTTTGAAAAGATTATGTAATGGCGTGCAACAAAAAAGGCCTGATTTGTGGCAAATGGAGGCCTGGTTTTGTCACCATGACAACGCACCTGCTCAGGTAACCATCTCAGCGCACCAGTTTTGGGAAAAAGCTAAGACAGCATTTCTCCATGCACCTTATTCACCTGACCTCAATTCATGCTACTTCTTTTTTTTTCACCACAAATGTGAAAAGGACAGGAATTTGACAGCATAAAAGAGGCAAAGAAAAAAACAAGGGGGTGCTGTCAGTCATCTAAACTGATGAGTTTGAAAAATTCTTCCAAGAATTACATATTTCCAACTGTCTTAAAATATAATAGAGAAAACTTTGAAGGTGACTACATTGTTTTGTAAAAAGAAAAATACAATGCTTTGAAAAAAATCTACTTTTTTTGTGGGGGGGTGGTGGTATATCCCCTTCGTGTAATGAAGATCCTTCAACTCACACTGGTTGCAGATCCAAAGTCAAGGAAACAGACGGCTGAGTCTGCTCCCAGGCAAGACAGTGTTGGTTGCAGGCAGCACAAGGCAGGGCGGGGCAGCCACACTCCATAGTACAGGGGCACAATGTATCAGGCTCCCATGTACCACATCCACATAACCCACCAGCTGTATGGCGAAGCAGGTGTTGAGGGAGCGACACAATACACAGGTGAGCTTGGCCCACTGCTTGTGTAGCACACAGGTGATGCAAAGAACTAGCTTCAGCGTCTGCATACTGGTCTTATCACCAGGGAGAAAGAGAGAAAAGGACTGAGCTTGGAAAGCCACTTATCTCGTCACTCTCCAATCAAGCTGTGACCTGATAAAACTTTGTCCACATATCCCTAAGGAAGCCTAGTTGGAACCATAACCTAACGATCACCCTGAGCACATTTTAGGATGAAAATAATTGATGTAAAGTAAAGCCTTTAGTTGAAATATTCAAAGATTCTATGGAAAAACTAGTGAATGATGGCTGGAAGCATGACAAGAAGATGGAAAGAATAAGAATAGCTATAGAAAAGGAACTGGCTAATATCCACACATTTCAAGAAGTAGTGTACAATCAATGGGTGATGGCACTGAAGAAAAAAACTCAAGTGACACTGAAAGAATTAGAAAAATCAAACACTAAAAACAACAGCAGCAACAAAAAAAACCCAGGACATTAAGATGGATAGATAATCACTTGACATGTTTCAAGAAGCTAAGACAACACGGAAATCATTCACTTTTCTATATCAAATGTATTAAGCCTGGGTTGCTAGACAAACAAATCCAGAAACACTAATATGTGCGTAAGCGAGAGTTTTATATCAAAGGGCAATTGTATATTGAGAAAACACTCCACCCAAGTCCAGATTAAGTCCATAAGTCCTATATTGGCCTGTATGTCCAATACTAGTTAATATTCATCTTTAGACTCATGCAGCACATGGGATGATGCTGAGTGCAGAAAGACCACGTGCTGGAGAGTGGAAAGTCCTGTGGATCCAATGGCAGTGCACGCATCTCCAGGGTTCTGCCTAACATCAGCATGGCCACACGGCTTGTCAACAGAATGGTGAAGAAGAGAGAATGTGTGGCCTGCCTCACAGGTGAGAGAAAATTCCGAGAGGAAAATCCTCATGAGAAGACCACACCCACAAGAAAGCATATCAAATGGTGACCTGATTGACACGCTAGATTCCAACCCTTTACTCTTGACAGGAGATTACATAACTATCACACCAAGTAATTGAAAAACACAGCTACCTAGCCAACCGGCTAGAAGAGATCCATATTTGTGTTTATTCCAAAGGCGCTCAGTGGAATGAAGAAATCATCGAATAATATCATTATATTTGCTGCCAGTAAATTTTGTTGAAAATCATTCAAAATGAGTATAGCATTACATAGACAGTGTACTGCCAAAATTTTAAGTTAAATTCAAAAGAGGACTTGGAATGAGATTTACCAATTGTAACAGCTGAGGAATCATGACCAAAAGCAAAGAATAATACAGAGATGGCTCTCAAAATAATAAAAAAATAAGTCATTGCCATCAAGTCTATTTTGAATCATGTTGACCTAGTAGACCAGAGTAGAATTGTATCTGTGCGTTTCGAATACTGTAAAACTTTACTGAAACAGAAATTTTCTGTTTACCTCAGGTATCAGGTGGATTGGAAATACTGACCTTGTAGTGAGAAGTCCAATATGTAACTCATTATACCACCAGGTTGCCAGAAAGATATTTACTTATATTTTATTCACTATGCAAAGACGACTATGTGGATCATAACAGATTTTTGCAAGAATAGGAATTCCAGAGCATCTCCCTGTGTCTTGTGGTAACTGTACATAGATAAGAAGCAGTGATTTGAACAGAACAAAGAAATACTTATTTTAAAATCAAGAAAAGTGTGTATCAAGGTTGTATCCTTTCAATATGCATGATTAATGTTTTCTGAGAGAATATTCTGAGAAACATATATAAAGAGAAACATTGCTTTAGGATGTTGAGGAATGCTTATTAACAACCTACAATATTCAGATTAGTTACACCAAATTGCTGGTGGAAAGAAAAGAAGATCTGAGGAACTTTCTGATAAAAATGAAATATTGCGACATTCAGTATGGATAAAAAGTCAATTTAAGGGAAAAATCCCTACAACTCTACCAATAAATGAAATTATGATAAAAGACAAATAAATAAGTGATAAATGGAGAGAAGATTGAAATTGGCCAGAATTTAATTTTATTGAAATCCATGATCAGTGCTCATTGAAGCAGCAGTCAAGAAATTGAGGGATATTACATCAACTATATCAATGGCAGAGGAACTGATTAAAGTGTTATAAAGACTTCCCAGTGAGGACTAAGGTGCATCTGACCCAAGTCATGGCATTTTTCAATTGCCTCAAATGCATGTGAAAGATGGAAAATGCATAAGGAAGACCAAAGGAGGATGGATATAGTTGAATTATAGTGCTGGAGAGTAATATTGAATGTACCATGAAATTCCAAAAGAACCAATACATTTGCCAGAATGTTCTTTAGAAGTAAGGTTGGTGAAACTTAATATTGCATATATTGTCCATGTTACCAGGGGAAGCCAGTTCCTGGGTAGGAATATCACGTTTGCTACAGTAGAGCAAACCATCATTCATACTCACAGTCATCAAATTCATGCTGACTCCCAATGACCCTTCAGGAAGGGTAGAACTGCCCTGTAAGTTTTTGGGATTGTAATTCTTTATGTGAGTAGAAAATTCATTTTCCTCCTAGTGCTTTCAAATTTCAGACCTTGTGGCCAGCAGCCTAAAGTGTAATCACTACACCATGTGGCCTAGTGTGGACCATCTTTGAAAAAGTGGAAACCACTCGAGATGGCTTAGTACAGCAAAAATGGTGGTCAAAGAGAAGAATAATTGGGAAGATTTGGCAGGGCTTTTCAGTGTTTTCTTTTCTGTGTTACATAGGGTCAAGCTGTGAGTGGGAATCAATTGGATGGTACCTAACATCAACAACTTTGAATATTTTATCAGCAGGCACAATTCCCTGCAGAAGATTGTTATGCTTGGCTAAATAGTCAGGCTAAAATAGACCTTCAAGTGATGAATTGACACAATGACTCAAGCATATCAAATATTGTGATTGTGGCACTGAACAGGCTGTGTTTACTTTTCTTGTTCATAGGTTGCTGTGAGTCACAACGGCCTCTGTGACACCTAAGATGAACAAATGTTCCTTAGCTTCATTTCCTCTTTTATGTTTATTACCTTAATGCTTTCCCAGCCAGTCTGCATACACTATTCCTCTCTATAGTCTTCTCATATGCCCACCAGGAGGATGTGGCTGCTTGCTTGTGTAAAGAGTACAGCCCTGGAAACCTTCACCCTACTCTGTCTTATAGCATTGTTTTGAATCAGAATTAATGTGATGGACATAGGTTATGATGTGTATGCAGAACAGTAGCAGCTGCCTATTTTTGAGTTGTAGACATATTGGCTAATAACAGGGACTTGAAAATATATTGTTCAACAATAGATTTACTAAAATTATAAAAATAGCCTCCTGATGATAAAACATATACTGACCTCCATCTATCTCCCATCTCCCACCCAAAATTGGCCAGGTCCATTTTCATGCTGGAAAGAGTCAAAGCAAGAATGCTTCTCAGGTATAGAACAACATGATTTTTAAGTCAGTTTCATGGTCTCACTCCTCTGAATTTTCTAGTTATAAAGGAGTAGAAATATTATTTCAGAATTTAATATTTGAGAAAAAATTGGCTTTGAAAATGTTTTCTTAAATTACTATTCCAGAAATGATAAACTACATCAGAAATGAGTCTTTCTGTAACAAGGGAAAGTAAATTTTGGTACAGTACATTAGATTCATAATAGAATATCTCTTAGTAGCACCAAAACAAATTTTAACCTGGCAGTCATTCCACAATTTAAATAATTTTATATTCATCAAGTTATTCTTTTGTAATTCTTCAGATATTATTGCAAAATAGATTATGTAATATAGACACAGGGTAAAATGCATATATTTACAGATTTACACATACTTTAGCTAAGTGTAATTTTTGATATATCTCCATGTGGATTATAGGATTATATTCAGAGTCTGGTGGCATACTGGTGATGCATTTGGTCCGATTCAAACCCACCATCTGTTCCCAGCGGCAGTTTCGCTCTATCTTAAAATGTGGTTTTGAGTTGGAACAGACTCTGTAGCAGCGAGTTTGGTTTTAGAGTTGGAAGTGTGGTTTATATTCTAATTTCAGGACGACTAGATCTATGTTTACTAATTTCTATTTCAACCGGAATTCAGCCCTCCTCCTCAATACAATCCCCACACACTGAGCCCACACCGCTTTCTCCTGCTCCTGATTAAATTTTATGTCACTTGTGAACGTGGCTTTGACCTCTGGTATCTTTGTCTCTCTCATCCACCCCATTCCACTTTTATAATAATTTTCATACCGTGCTTTATATAATAATTGTTCACACCTTTGCTCTTCCTCTATCACATTGGAAGATAATAGAGATTGTAGACAGTATTTTCCTATGTATTTTATGACTATGAATTCCTAGCCTAGGATATGACTCCAGGTAGGTCATCAGTAAAAAATATGTTAAATCAAATGCTTACTGCTAAGAGCCGTGTTATTATGAGCCAACTCTCGCCCATTTAATAACTTCTAGTTCTGCCACAAGGCTTTAATAAATATGGTGTAAACCCCAAAAATGCACTTTTGGGTCAAATATATTGAGTTCAATCCTCTTCTCCACAAATATTGCTGAAATGACCATGGATTCCAGCCCAGTTTCTGTCAAAGAAAACTTTATAGGCAACTTCTGGATTTGGCTAAGGCCTTTATCCAAGGGATTCAAAGGCCATTACAACTGCAAATGCTTCAAATTATAATAGAAAAAGAGGTTATGTTACTAAATTATGTGAACTTTTTCAAATTCAACACATCAATCATTTCTTTTTAAACTGTAAATTCTCTGTGCTGTAGAACACATATCTAACATAAGAAAAATATTCCATGTTTTCCTGGATATAATTAGGAAACATATATCTCATTGTAAAAAAAACTTCTATATCTAGTCTTATCAAATTAATTCCAATTGATTAAATTCCAAAGGAAATTGACTCATTAGTGAATGCTATTTTATTATTAGGGGCTATAGGTGATCTTTGTGTCTTTTATTATATCCATCAGTGGTAAGGTTACTTGAGAGGTGCATATGATTTCTTTTCACAGAGGTATCATGAAAATACCGGATTGGTAACAATTCTTGTGATAAGTCTTTTACTTAAACTTGTATCATCTTGATAATGTTTTAGTGATTTGGTGAAAAAAAGTCTGAAATATGTATTTGAAGTTAGGGTCATTCTGTTGTTATGGATTCTAGTACAGTTAGAAAATTAGGCTGATTCGAGTGTAGTTGACAGGATGACATGCAGCAGCAGCAATCTGGGATTCAAATAGGGAAGAATTAAAGTCATGTATTCCCTACTAATCACCTTCCAACTCTATGTATTAATTTCCTATTGCCACTGCAATGAAGTCCCATTCCTTAGTGATGCAGACAGCGCACGTTCATTAAATAATCATTCTGGTGCTCAGTAATCCAAAATGTGTCATTTGATCTCTATTTTTTTCCAGAGGAGTGAAGAGAAGAAAGAAAAGAAAGAACATAAGAGCAGAAGAAAAACAAAAGCCTCAAAAAGTAAGCTCATTACCATCAAATTAACTCCAACTCTTAAAAACATTACAAGATAGTTGTGCTGACTAGAGAAAACCATCCAGAGACACTCATGTGTAAGCAAGAGTTTTGTATCCAAGAGTAGTTGTATATAAGAAAACATCCTGCCTCAATCCAGATCAAGTCCATAAGTTCGATATTAGCCCATATGTTTGATTCTAGTCCATACGTTTTTCTACTGACTCGAGGAGAACATGCAATGAGTCTGAAAGCAGGAAGATCATGGGCCAGTGGGTGGGTACAAAGCCTGGTGGAAGCATCTCAGTGCTGACGCAGCTCTCCATGTGACTCCTCCACCTCTAGTGCTCCGGCTGCCCTCAGTGTAACTTCATGTGGCTTGTCAATACACTGCGAGACAGAGACTATATGCCCGGTTTCCAGGGAGGAAGACAGGAGTTCCCAGTGTCCTCGGGAGAAGGCCATGCCAACCCAGAGGTATCATTGACTGTGATCCGATTGACAGGCTAGATTCCGCACCTTTGCGCAAGTTAACAGGAGATTATGTAACTGCCAGAATAGAGAACTGTCCCATAAGGTTTGAAAGGTTGCAAATGTTTTCAGACACAACCTGCCACGTTTTTCTCCCACAGTGCAGCCAGTGGGTTCCAATCCTCGACCTTTCTATGAGATGGCCAGGGCTTCACTACTGCTCTCACAGGCCTCAGAGTTCATCTGTCTAGATGGATTTCAGTTGGAAGGTACCAGTGAGTCAGTTCTAACTCATAAAGACTATATGTACAGAAGAGTAAGCCTCCAGTCCTGTGGCATCATGACAATCGTCTTTATGTTGAGCCCACTGCTGCAGCAACCGCTGTGTCAATCCATCTTGTCCAGAGTTTACCTGTTTTACACTGGCCCTGTACATTCCCAAGCGTGATGCCCAGCTCCAGGAACGGATCCCTCTTCACTATATGCCCAAAGTATATCAGATAAAGCCTCGCCATCCTTGCTCTAAAGAACCCCCTGACAGCATTTCTACCAAGATGGATTTGTTTATTCTTTTGGCCGTCCATGATACTTTTAAGTTTTGTTGTTTTGTTTTGTTTTGTTTTTGCCAGAAACACAGTTAAAATGATTTCATTCTTCTTTGGTCTCACCTATTCAGTGCCCAACTTTCACACATAAATACAGATATTGAACATACCATAGCTTGGGTCAGACACAGCTTTATCCTCATAGTAACATTCTTGTTCTTCAACACTTTGAAGAATTCTTCTGTGGCAGATTTTGCCAATACAATGAGTTGTGTGATCTCTTAACTTATGTTGTCATGAGCATTAACTGTGGATCCAAGCAAAACAAAATCCTGGTCAGATTCAATCTTTGCTCATGTATCCTGATGTTACCTGATGAGCCATGTGGGAGGGTTTGAGTTTTGTTGGCATTAAATTGCAATCCATATTTCAGGCTGCAGTATTTGATCTTCAAGTCATGCATTATGACCTCTGTACCCTTCAGGAAGCCTGGCTGTATCATCTGCATATTGAAGATTATTAATAAGCCTTGTTCCAAACATAATGTCACATTTTTCTTTATGTAATTCAGTTTCTCTGATTATTTTTTCTGCATACATGTTTAATAAATATTATAAGAGAATAGAACTGTTACACATACTATTCTTGATTTTAAACCATGCAGTATAGACTTATTCTGTATTCAGGACTGCCCATTAATTAAGATAAAGGTCCACATGAGCACAATGAAGTGCTCTGGAATTTCCGTTCTTCTCAATGCTAGTCATAGCTTATTGTGATTCACATAACTGAATGCCTTTTCAGTCAATAAAATGCTAGTAAACAAATTTCTGGCATTCTCAGTTTTGAGCCTAAATCCATCTGACATCAGCAATGAAATCCCCTGTTGCATGTCCTCTTCTAAATCTGCCTGGAATTTCTGACCACTCCCTGTCAAATTTTCATCTGCATGTGCTGTTAATGATATTGTTCTCTAACTTGCACATTTTGTGGCGTTATCTCTCATTGAAATGGGTACACATATGGATCTCTTCCAGTCAGATGGTCAACTAGCTGTCTCCTACATTTCTTGGCAGAGACAAATGAGCTCTCCTGGGGCTTCAACAGCTTGTCAAAACATTTCAATTGGTATCTGATCAGTTCCTGGAACCGTGTTTACACTAATACCTACAGGCATGCTTGGACTTCTTCCTGCAGTACTATTGAATATGCTACCTCTTGGAATGGCTGAATGTTAACTGTTTTATTGGTTTTTTATTTTTTTGGTACAGTGACTGTGTATATTCTTTACATTTTCTTTTGATGCTTCCTATCTTTCAATATACCAAGTTGAGGCTTGAAGTTTTCCTTGTGCTTTTTTAAGTTAAGTTAAGCTGAGTGTGTTCTTCTTATCTGACATCTTACTTCTAGGCCTTTGCATATTTTAGTATACTATTTTACTTTGTATTTTTTTTCTGAGCTGCCCTTTAAAAGATTCTGTTCAGTTCTTTGACAATCATTTCTCTAATTTGATTTTGCTATTATATGAGAAAAATAAATCTCAAAATCAATTCTGATATCCACTTTGATCTTTTCATTTCTGTCTTTTCATTGGCCCTTTCCTTTCTTTCTGTATGTTGTCCTTGTTGTCATCTCAATGTCATCAGGTCTTTTATCTCTATCATTCAATGTATCAAATCTGTCCTTGAGAGGTTCTAGAAATCCAGGTGGAATATGCTCAAAATAGTGTTTTGGCTGCCATGGTCTTATTTTCATTTCTTAGGCTTCAACTTGAAGTTACATGTGAACACTTGACGGTCTATTTCCAACTGAGTCCATCTCCAGTAGTTTTAGCTATTCGTATTGAATTTGGCTATCACCTCTGCCCAAAGATGTAGTAAGTTTGATTACTATGTGTTCCATCTGGACAAATCCACATACATAGTCACAGTTTGTGTTGTTGATGAAAGATATTTGTGAGGAAGAGGTGCTATTGTTGCAAAACTCTACTATGTGTTCTCCAACAGTTTTTATCACTAAGATCATATTTTTCCAACTACTATGATGTCCTCTCCATCTTCAATTTTTGCGTTCCAATTGTCAATAATTGCCAATGCATCATGATTGTGTGATTGATTAATTTCTGAATAAAGATGGTAAAATTCTTCTATTTCCTCATCACTACTACTAGGTACTAACAGAAGGAGATAGGTGTTGTCCCTCTACATGCCAAGGCCTCCCCTCACCCCTTTTTCAGGAAGTTGGAACCAATTAAACTAGAGGGCATGCACATATTTAGGGCTTTGAGACAGAAAACCAGTACAATGGGAAAGACCCCAATCTAGGCCAGGTGGACTTAATTCAGCCAATGGGAACAACCAGTACTCTTAACCACCCTCCTATTGGAGGGTCAGGGTTACAATTTGTAACCACCTCCTTGACAATGCAGCTGCTGCAGTTTCTCAGGCCTCGGGGTCTCGACATGTGGATGCGAAGTGCCCTGAGGGTGCTTGTGTAAAGCCTAAAACTTTTCCTCCTCTTTATGAAAAACTCATTGGGATCACAAACCAGGCTTTGGTATGAATTCTTTCTCATTAGAAGGCAAGGATCCAGGTATTTCCCACCTGAGGAATCTATCACTGTCTTAGAGAGCTATACATAAATATGAATGAAAATCATGTTTCCTGGATTTCCTTATATGTGGGTAGGAGATATCTGCAGTAAGGGTATTTTATATGTGTATGTGAATTATTTTCAATGAGTCATAAAGTATAATCTCCTCAATTCACGATAATTAATAAACTTATATTTTCCAAGTCCTAGAGCTACTAACTCTTAGAGTTTGACTTTCTCATTTGTACTATTATATCAAGCACTTAGTTTTATATTTTTATATGTATATGCTTTTTTAAATAGAAAATGAATATTGAAAATTATTTTTCATGAGCAGCTGTGAAGAGGTTTTTCTACTCTTCTGCCATGATGCCATGACTTTATTTTTGGAAGATGTAGGTAAGTTGGCAAGGTCAATAAATAATGAAAACAAAAACTAAACGGTAGCTGCAAACTGACATTAAAAGTGGTCAATGCTGAACTTACAAACAAACACCTTGAGGCATCTGTCTAATTTTCAGAGTACTGGGTTAATCCCACTTGTCTTTCAGTTGGCATATTGTGATGGTTTGCATGTTGCTGTGATGCTGACAGATATTCCACTAATATTTCAAACACCTGAAGGCTTACCTAAGTGAACAAGGTTCACTGGAACTTCCAGAGTACCACAAACTAATAGAAGGAAGGGGCAGTCTACCTATGAAAAATTAACCACTGAAAACATAATGAACAACAGCAAAGAGGATCAGTGAGAAAGATCTCACCAAACAAATGACCTCATTCCGTCATTATCAATTAGGAGCAACCCTGCAATTCAGGATAGATGTGCTTTTGTAGATTTTTGAGATTATACTTTTTCATGGGAATAGAAAGTCTGCTCTTTCTCCCAAGGAGGGACCAGTGGTTTTGAGCTGCTTACTTTGTAGATAGCTGCCAAATATGCATCTAGTAAGCCACCAGGGCTTCTTTGATTGATAACAACAGTACTGTTAACTTATGGCAATGCCAAGAAGTGAGAAGTGTCTTGTTCTTCATACATCCTTATTATTTAATTCAACTCAAAAAGAAAAAAAAACTAACAGAACACTAATCAAAAATTGGAGAAAAAAACAAACCACCTTCCATTCTTAATATGAGCTATCTATGATGAAGTTCACAATTTTTTGGTGACTTAGGAATGTAGTTATCATCACTGAATTGAGAATAACCAGCAAATTAAGATATAAGATTTTTTAATTCTTAGAAATGACTGAAAGTAATTACCTTGGCTCAGTAAATAGATAAAAAGTAGGGAAAATATTAAGCTTTTTATTACACTTCATGAATACTTTTTATTCAATGTATTTATTACAGATTAACATATTTAATAAAAACATTGATACTAGTAAAACAGAAAAAATATCTAAGTATTTATCTACAGTTGATGGTTAGATAAATCATTATATAATCAAATGAAAATTTTTGTGGTATATAAATCATTGTTTTATCTTTTAAACCTAGGCAAATGTATTTAAATCCTCAATATGTGTATATGCTTATTTAAGTAGAAAATTAATATTGAAAATTATTTTCATGAACATCTGTGATGTTGTCTTTCTACTCTTCTGCCATGATGCATGAGCTTAGTCTAAAGTGAAAACAATTTATACTGTTTAGTACATTTAGTTTTAAGCATACTTTTTGTGTGCACTAGGGTCACTCTATACTTAGGATAAAATGCATATCAATGAGCAAATTAAAATGATTTACTGTTCTTTTACTGCCCTTTGAATTATGTCCAGGTAATCAGTAAGACAAATTATTTAGACTTTAATATAAAGAGAAAAATACAATATTAAAATACTATATATTAGATAGCATCAGGTTAAGATAAGAAAATAGCTTTGTAATATTGAAGAGTAGCAATCATCTGTGATTCAATCCACAGTTTGTGTACCATTTAAAGGGAACTCCAGAAAGAAACATTCTTATTTTCAATAAAGGTTTATTAAATACCTATATTAATTTTTAGCAACAAAATATACCACTCTGATTAGGAAACTAGACCTTAATAAAATTCTACAAATGTTTATAATGTAGGCAGTGCATCTGTCTGATTACTGAGACATGATCATATTAGAACACTCTTCAGTGGCACAGTGCCCTTTCAGCTAGTATTTAACAGAGAGTAGGGAGAGGATGAAATTCTATGCAGAAGGAATTAGATGTTCAAACACCAAGATGTTCAAAGGAGCTATAAAGTATTAGAATAATATGTAATTAGACATTTTGCACAAAGAAAACAGAATAGAAAACAAAGTTGGAGAGAAAGTAATCAGACCCCATAAATGGTATGTATATATTAGGAGTTTTAAATTTTGCAATGGAAAAATACAGCTATATAACATTTTTCTTATGTTTCACTTTAAAATACTGGGGCCGTATATACATGAACTGAAAGTGTTGAAGATTCCTTTGAGAAATCTGGCTGTGAAAAGAGGTGAGACCAATAGTTGGAAAGTACTGAAGTTATTTTGAGTTGACAGAAATTCTAGCATTCTTCTAAACTAATGACACTGGTCGTAATAAATATCAAAGATGGGCATTTTAACTGTATTGTCCATTTCTAACTCACAAAAAACAAAAAAAATACAAAGTAACTACAGCGGTCTTTAATGAAATAATAAAGCAGAGTGACTTTTTTTGTTTTTTATGACTTGAATTCCATTTCCATACAATCTCACATCTTCATTTTGTATAATACTTATGTGAATCTAGGCACAGTGGCCTAATCAAAAGAGGTTAAACTGTAAGAAATAAGTAAAAATGTTATGTTGGTTGACTTTTTAGTTCTTAAATTATCTCTTGACTCTCATAGCAGCAATACTAATTTAAAAACATTCTATTTTTTCTCTCTTAAATTTTTTTGATTGTAAACTAGTTGAACGCTTAAAAAGCAAACCCTCATTTTCTTATTAAATAACTTATTAGAACTCCATGCCCTTGACTGTTTCCTTCATTTTTTTCTCATCTCCTGAGTTCCCCTTCACTCAAGGAGATATATGTGTACCCTAAAGCATTCTCTCCATTTACCCTCGACTCTTCATAACCATAAAAATCTGTTTATTTTCTTATTTTTTATAATAGTGGTCTTATTCAGTATGTGTTCTTTTTTATTTTAAACAATGTAGAGTAGAATGTTTATATTATCAGCATAGATCCAGAAATATGAAGATATATGTAAGTATCAGCTTCACTGATGAATTAACTAATCATCCATGGACGAGAAAATAATAGTTGAATAGAGAAAAATACAGATGTGGTTCTAGAAAGGAACTCATTCTAGACAGTAAAATTGAGAGTGGAGAAGATATGTAAGCAATTTCCATTAGTATTTTAAGGAAAACAGATTTTTAGATGTCCCCCACAACAGCAGCCTCTGGTAGCGGCACATTAGAGCTTGGAGAGACACCACCCTCAGGAGTCACTAATCTATAGAATATAATAAGAGAAGTTGTACTGAAGCCAAAAGGAACAAACTATATGCCCAAATCATAAACCCCGTTTCAGAATTCAACATAATGGAGAATGTTGTGAGAGGGTTCAAACTTGTTCGGGCATTGAGTAGGAGACAAGAAAGAGTTCAGTCAAGGTGTTGTCACTGATGAGGTAAAAGCAATGAGATCTACATAAATTGTTAGTGAAAAGTAAAACCAAAATATATATTTGAGAAATCAAGTGATATCATTGAAATATGAGAGAGATAAAACCAAAAGAGAAGCCAGGAGAGAACCTCTGGATGTAAAACCAAAGTAAAAGGTACAGAGAGGATAGAGTCATTCTAAAACGGATGTTAGAACTATTTCTTACTGAATACAGGAAATAGACAACATACCCAGGGATAGAAGCAGCATGCTTAATGAAAACCTTCAAGAAACAAACCCGAGATAAAACCAAAATCTATGTGTGACCCAATGATTGAATATAATAATATCCAAATCCAAATGAGGGATGTTTAAATTCTGAACACCCAATTTGCAGAAGTTCAAAATTCATTTGCAGAGTCCACATGAATTAAACCACAGTTGAACTACTTCAGGCCCTTAACCAGGATGGAAATTGTCTTTCCCTCAGGAAGAATGCTTTAGGAAATGGATTACCACAATACCTCAACCAGCTCAGAAGAGGATGTCTGCTTTAGGAAATTGACTGTCTCCTTAATGGAGAAAGACATGCTGGGATAACATAGTCATGAATTGCCTTACTCAGAAGGTTCTGAACCAGTTTTATAAAGTCCTCTGTCTAGTATAATACAGATGTTCCAATTATAGTCCCAGTTCCATTTCTTTAGTCCCACCTGCAACTAATGTATTAATTGGTCACCACTTATGCTCTGTGACAGTTTGTCCTCCCTGGTCCTGTTTAAGCCCCTGATTATCTGTAAACCCTTGGATGCTATTAGGACCTCCCACTAATTTTCTCTCTCATCTAGAGGATGTGACATTGTCTTTTCCTCTTTAAGGCTTAATACATTTTCTCCTTAAATTTTTAAGGATTAAATTATAAATTATAAAATTACAAAAACAAAAGAGACAAAAACCAACAAGCTAATAGAAAGAGACAGTTTCTACTCACCTCATCACAATTTCACTTGGCTACACACCCTTTCCATTATGCCATCCTAGATCAAAGAGAGTGCATCATTCAAAATTAAATTAATGAAAAACCCTACATGAGTTTTAACCACAGATATTATAAGCCACCACGTTTCCGATCAAAAAAACGGCAAGGTTTTGTTTATCCGCTATGATTAACTACCACAGACATCTCGTGTTTAATGTATACTATTAAAGATAGTATCATTTTGGCAAAGTAGAAGGAATTACTTTAAATTTTATAAATGCCAGAGGTAAATTTAGATTCTGTCTTAAGAAAAACATAAACTACATGCTCTATTTCATATCTCTTCACACAGTCCTTTTGTACGGTGCCATCGAGTCTGTTCCCCTGCATCCTTCTCACATTGGCTGTGGTGTTCCAGCTCATTCTTGCATCTCCCTTGTCTAGCCATCTTTTGCATTGCTCCTCCATTTCCACAAGCATGAGATCCAGGTAGCGGGTTCTACTGAGAGTGTGGCCAAAGCACTTGAGGTGAAGTCTCTATCCACACTTTCAGGAGTTTCCTGCCTTTACTGTTTCCAAGAGAGACTTGTTTGTTTATTTGGTAGTTCATAGTACTTTCGGTATTCTTCAGCAGAACCATAATTCAAATGCATCAATTCTTCCTTAAACAATGTCCAACTCTTATACGCATATGAGGTAATAGAAAATATTATCACTTGGGGTCAGGTATACCTGACCAAAAGCAACAGTCTTATTTTTTGATACTTTAAAGAAGTCTTCTGCAGCAGATTTACCCAATGCAAAAAATTGTTTGATCTCTTGACTGCGGATTCTATGAGCAAGGATTGTGGGTTCAAGCAAGATGAAATCCTTGACAACCTCAATATTTTCCTGTTGGTCCAGTTGTTTTCATTTAGTTGTAATCCACATTGAAGACTATAATATTTGATAATCATCAGCAAGAACCTTAAGTTCTCTGTATTTCCAGTAAGCCTGGTGTGTCATCTTATATTTCAGGTTGTTAGTAAGGCTTCCTCCAATCCTAATGCCGCATTACATTCTTCATATGATCCAGCTTTTCTGATGATTTTCTCAGCATTCAAATTGAATATGTATAGTGGGAAGTTACAACACTCATCCACATCTTTCCTATTTTAATATCATGCACTATTCCCTTACTATGTTTACACAACTGCCCCTTGGGTCCACATGAGCAGAGTTAAGTGTTCTGGAATTCTCTTTTTTCTCAAGCCTATACATAATTGGTTATAATCTACCCAGTAATAAGGCACAAATACTTAACATAGTAGTTATTTTAAAATTTAAGATCCAAATTATTAACCTATTCCATAATAATTTTTATATTTTAATCAAATTTCTCATTACATGTTATGGCCCCACTTCCATAGAATTCTTAATTTGTTCCAATCATATTGTTAGGCCATTTTCTGCATTCATAGAAGAACAAGTTGAAAATGATTGATTCTAGTGGTTCAGTTCATGCATACATAGGCTTATCTCCAATAAAAGATATCTCTGTGATCAACAGGAGGCTATAGACAAATTCTCTCAGGGATACACTTGGCTCAGTCTCTGTAACGTCCCTTTGGAATCTTCTGGGAGGATGGTGCTGAGTTAGTCCCCCATTTCTCCTCTTCTCTCCCCTGGATGTCCAAACAAGGCCATGACTCATCTGAGATGTAGCCAGACTCTGCCTGCCCAATTAGTAAGTGATGTACACTCTTTTGTAAGACCTTGAACTACTACCTGCAGCTGTGTTGTTCTCCTGTTCCTCTGCCAAACTGATAAAAAATAATAACTGCTGGCTAGAGAACTGAAGCAGCCTGGAGATCCAAAGAACTTCTGTCTCCCATTGGCTGTGAATGCTGAACTAAGCCACTTCTTGAGGGCATCTGCAACCAATGGCAACAGACAAACTGCCAGCCCTTGCATCCCTTTCCAACGCCAAACAAAAAAATGGTGGCACATCTATGTGCCAACCACCATGACCACCAACGAATTACGTATGAAAATAAATTTAAAAAATAGTAAATAAAGTGCCTTGGGGGGGAGTGTCTATTCAATACTGTGGCTCCCTAGGGGAACTTGTGGACCAGTTCATAGCAAAGGTCAGCTCAGAAGATTACAGCTGTTGGTACAAGTGTGACTTTTAACTATTTTTACACCTACAATGCCCAATAGAAAATGGATAAGTTTTCTTGAAAAACCTAGGACAATCACAGAGCCTGGCCAGAAGAAGTTTTAAGATAATTAAAAATGGCATTTGAGGGAGAAAAGACAAGAAACTTGGTACTAAGGAGAAGATATATATGTATATGTATATATATATATATAAAACCATGACCATACACCTACTCAAGTGTACTAAGACTCATCCAGTAATTCTACTTTGTTCATCTTACAACCCTGCTGATCATGCTTTTTCATAACTCTTTTTATTCCTACTGCTCAAAGAATCATTTTTAAAAACTTATTTGAGTTCCTAGAAAATACAAAAAGAATGATATTTTGCAAAGTGTAAAGCAAACAGGGTAGAAGTCTTCAAGGAAATGTTAGAGAAATGAAGACAGATTTCAGAAACACTTGGACCTAGATGGAGACTACGGCAAGAAAATAGTATGTTAAAATTTTCATTTCATAAATGTTTTGTGGCAATATTTTTTTTGCATCACTGCCCTCTGGTGGTCGTGGGAGCTATCTAACCTTGCTGCTGCTGGATTTGAACCGCCAAGCCAGTGGGTCACAGTCATGCAATCAACCACTAAGCCACTGGGATTCAGCAGTGTGCAATATTTTTAAACTTATCCTCATATATCTTGGGAAAATATTTACTTGCATGAAGGATGCTATACATATTTTGAAACCTATATACATTTCCAAATATTGATAAAATGTCATGAAAAATCCAATTAATTACAATAGATAGTTTTCTCAATTTCTAAACTTCTCTGTTAGTTATCTTACTGAGGCACCATGTGTGTTGCTATAATGCTGGCAACTATGCCACTGGTATCTCAAATACCATCCAGGTCACCCATAAAAGTTTTGAGTAAAATTTCCTAACTAGGCTACAACAGGGACTGGAAGCTAGAAATCTTCTAAAAAATCATTAAGCAAAATCTTTATGAATAGCCCCCAAGAGACTGTCTGAGAATAGTGTTGAGAGATGAGGTCCTCTTATAAGAAGGAATTCAAACTATACCTAAAGGACATATGCGTCCTCAACAAAAAGTCAACATTAGCAATATTGATGCATTCTGAATTTTCACTTGCTGATGTGGAATTACTCAAAATTTGAAGAAACAACTGCAAATACTCATTAGTACTTAGATTATGAGAGTACAAAGTGAAAAATGAAAGGGGAATTAGAAATTGCCTACAACAGTCTGGCAAATTGTGGCTCATGAGTCATGTGCAGCTCTTGCATTATGAACATGTGGCTCTGAAGTAACATGGAAAACATTTGAAAATTATTATCCCAGAATACAGTGATTTCAATTTTGGGGAAACATATTTAAGGCTCTTGATTTTAAACTTGCTAGGAGGGACAGAATTGGCCGTTCAGTGTCAAGAGTTTCTGACTCCTGGTGTAAAGGAAAGTAGCATTATTGAACTGACACAGAAATTTTGATTCAGGCATTTTGAAAATTGGTCAGTTTAAGCTAGATAATTGTATAGTCTTATATCCTAGGGTGGGGAATAGAAGTGAAAGGTGACACATTCATTGCTTAAAAACAGCCAATGAAATGAATAAAAGAAAACAATAGGGTGCTAACTCAAACAACCAAGGATAAAATTCCATATGACACAGTAATCCTTCTGGTGAGCATAAAGCCTAAAAATTGGGAATCATAACCTGGATAAATATATGCAAATTGTGTTCAATGCTGCACTGTTCACAATAACAAGAAGATGGAAATCACTGGCATTAACATAAATAGAAGGACAAATAAAGAAACTGTGTTACAGATATGCATTGAAACACTATTCATCACTTAGACACGATGATGAAAGCATGAAGCACTTCTCAAGAAATTAGAGAAAAGCTTAAGTAGTCTTGACACATTGAACACAATATCACAGAAGTTGTAAATGACATGAAGAGTGTTATACAAGAAAAGCACAGGATTACAAAGACAGGAAAAAAGAAAATGTCAAAATGAATAACAAAAGAATATTTGGTACTGCTATCAAATGTAGATATAATAAATAAAGAAAAGAAGAAATTATAACATAAAATGTTTGAACAGAAAAAAATAAAATTAAGAGATCATGCTATTTTCTCTGAAAATATTTTGAAGCTTCTTCATACTACAATAAGCAAATATATAGAGTTAGAAATCCAAATTAAAGAAGATACTCATTAATCAAGGTACATAAGTAAAGCAAAAGTTCAAGACATGAAGTAAAAGTATTGGAAATATTTTTGGCAAAATATGAGCATGCATAGGAATAAGTGATAGAAGATGGCAGAAACATGCAGAATCTCTATACCATACATAATTGGCTCACATTCAATAATTTTAGGAAGGGGGTTATTATTCTTTTAATGATGATCTTGCAGGACCAATTAAAAGTGACACATAATGTTTCCGTGAAAAATTAGACTCCAGAAATTGACAAAATACCAACTGAAATGTTTCAACATATGGATACAACACTGGAAACTCTTTCTTGTCTGTAGGAGAGATTTGGAGATTAATGAATCCAAAGATGTGGAAAAATAATGGGAAGTATAAGAAAAAGAAACATCAAGAGAAGTGAAATATAAGTTTAGTGGCTACAAAGCCAAGAAAGCTTTAGGATACAGATGTGGACTGAACTATGTTATCAAACTCTTTGAAGACATTTGGTAGGAAGACACAGAAGGAACATGTTTATTTGGTCAATGGAAACTACTGAAGGAAGATTTCTCGTAGAATAGCAAGGGCATATGCCAGAGTACATGAAGTTAACAGGAAAACTAATGATGAGGAAATAGCAGTCTTTGTTACTATCAATTTACGATGTTGGTTATAGAGAGTGCAGTTTTTCACAAAGGAGACTGTCAGCCATAACAAAATATAACAAAGTGGGAGATGGTAAACAATAGAAAGTCATTGTTTGATTGCTTTTGATGCTAAGACTCTGAATTTTGTATGTTTTGCTTGATCATGCTCTCCCCTTGTTTATCTATTTCACTTTCTGGAAACTCCATGTGTTTAGTGATGTTCCTCGTTCTCTAAATGTATCTGAAAGCAACATCTTGTCTTTGTCCTATGTGATCTTAAACTCTTTTAAAGATACTGTACAGAATTAGAAGCCATCTTTCTCCCATAAGACCTTTTTATCGTAGCCAGAGCCTTGCTTAAACATTGAGCCGCAATTTTACATGGATGCCAGTCCAAGATCACCAGCAGCACCGAAATCTCCAGTCTCTGGAGAAAGACTGGGCGTGGAAGTCACATTATCTGCTGTCAATTTGGGACTTGAGCAGATTTACAAGGAAGAGGTGAGGTCTCAGCGTGGGCATGGCCTTCTCCTGAAAATTCAGGGAAATCGTATACTTCCTCCTTGGAGGTGGGAGACATTCTCTCTCTCTCTCTCTCTCTCTCTCTCTCTCTCTCTCTCTCTCTCTCTCTCTCCTCTTTCTCCCCTCACATCTTGGGAGACATGGCAACTGACAAGACACATGACACTTTGCTAGTGCACTGAGCTGGAGAAGCCACATGGCCTTACCCTGATGAAACAAAACCTCTGAAGCCAAAAGAAACCATGTTGAAACCTCTGCCACTGCTGAGATGCTTACGTCGTCACTGGATCCAAAGACTTTCTACCCACTGGCATGTGATCATCCTACATTCAGCATCACTGCATGTGTATAAAGTTCTGGAGAGAATTTTATAGACTGGTATCAGACATACAGGCTAATATCGGACTTAGGGCTTGGGCTGGACTGTGTTGGGGTGGTTTCATAATGTACAATTACCCTTTATATAAAACTCTGATACACATACGAGTTTCTTTGGATTTGTTTCTCTAGTCTACCCAGACTAACATGCAGGGCTTTCTATTCCCATAAACAATTATAGCCTTGGAAACCCACAGGGGATCACTGTGAGTCAGTATTGACTTGATGACAGTAAGTTAAGTTGAATAACACCTTCAAAGAGAAATATTATTTTCCCAAGCAAAATCACATTCATAGGTAAGGGATTAGGAATTCAGGATAGCCTTTTAGAAAGTGCAATTCATTTCATAACAGATATTTAATAGCAATCTGTTGTCATAGTAAGTCAATAATGGTATATATTAACTAAGTAGATGGTGGATGTTGATAAAATAATAGTTAAATAAGAATAAAGTTGCACATTGAAACAGAATATTTCATACAATTGTGAGAACTGGAAAGGTGGCAAATTAGGAAAGAACTGGTATTTGAGAGTTGAGTTTGTTCCGTAGAGCAGGTCTGTAGTCTGAAAACTCAGCCAATTCTCCCATGTCATTGCTTTGAAACATGGTTCTTTCTTTTCCAAGAAACCTTCGATTATAAGTCATTAAACTGATTAGATCAGGCTCAATTACATTATTAGGAGTAATTCATTTACTTAAAAACTACTGATTATAGTACATTTTAATTATATTTATAGAATATCATCAGAAAAACATCTAGAATAGCATGTGAACAAGCAATTGGGTATCACAGTCTAGGGACCTTGACATAAAATTAACTATCACATGGACAAAAATAAATTTTCTCAATAAATTTTTATTAATTTTTATTTAGTCTCAGGTCATTACCTAGTGACTATAATCGTTTCCTGTACTAAATTTTTGCTAGTATGGTCCTATATGGAAAATTATAATATTGATCTTTAACAACGTAGTTCTATCCGTAATGTGAGAGAAATATCTGAACATATGATAAAAATAAAAAGAAAAGACATAGACTGGGAAAACGTGTGCAACAACATATCTAATGAGAATCTAATCACTAAAATTTATAGAAAACTCTACATGGCAGTTATTTTTTTCAAAAACAGAAAAGGTGTGTTTTCTTTCATCATACTTATTGAATCTGCATGTTGAAAAAGTCATCCTAAAAGATGGACTGCATAAAGGAATGATTGTTAATAGCCTACAATCTACAGAGGACATAAGCCTGCCTACTCTGAATGTGGACTTGAAGTACTTGCTCATGAAGGTCACGGACTGTAGCCTTCAGTATGGATTACAATTTAAAGTCAAAAACTCAAAATAATCCCAAGGGGACTAGTAGACAGATGAATAAATGGGGAAAAGATTGAAGTTTTCAAGGATTTTGTCTTGCCTCGATCCACAATCAATAATGTGGAGTTCAAAGTCAAGAACACAAAGGTCACCTTGGATTGGGTAAATCTGTTGCACAAGATCTCTTAAAGTATCGAAGAACAACTTTGCCACTTTGAGGACTAAGGTGCACTTGACTCTGACCATATTATTTTCAATCACTTCATATGCACATGTAAGTAGGACATTTAAATAAGTAAAACTAGAGAACAAATCGATGAATCCAGATGTCGAAGAAGTTGAAAGCACTAGTGACTGCCCAAAGATCAAATCCATCTGTCTTGAGAGAAGTGCAGCCAGAATGTAATTTAGAATCAAGGATACTGAGGCTTGGTATCCCTTATTTTGGACATGTTATCCAGATGACTGTGCCCCTGGAAAGGTACGTCATGCTTGGTAAAGTGAAATGGCAGTGAAAAAGGCAACCTTAAATAGATGGATTGACACAGTGGCTTAGTCCTTGGGATCAGACATAGCAACAATTGTGAGGATGGCTGCACACAAGGCAGAGTTACCTTCCACTGTACTATGTGTTGGGTCACTGTTTGCTAGGCCCAACACAAGGGGATCTGAGAATAATATTGTGAAGAGATTGTGTGAATGAACATGTGACTTCATAAAGGATACATAAAGAATCTAGCTCCACACCACCATGATGTCAATTGCCACAAGGAAAAATTCAGACATGCTTCTACCCTTCATCCTTCTTTATTTTGACACAAACCATGCCTTCCATTGCCCTCTCCTTCCCTTCTGGGATGGAATATTCGTTACAATGAATGCAGGAGTCACATAGAATATCTGCAGTTTTAGAATTTACTCAAGAAGTTACAGGATTACCACAAGACTGGTTCAGAAAACATTAGACATTAAGGATCCAGTTCTCATGTCCGCATCAATGCCACTTCTGGTCAATAGTCTCTATTCCTCTGCCGTGTAGCCATGTGGTACCTTAGCTTTTGCATCTTTTCATTAGCCAAGAAGATACTTGATCTGCCTCAGGGTCTCACTGATGCTCCTCTTATTTGTCTCATGGTCTCAGAAGGGATCCTCTGTTCTGTCTCATGATCTCATCATTGTATCCCTTGGTCCTTCTGTGTCCACCACCATTTAAAGAAAGATTCCATACATGTTTCACTGTTGTCTCATCTTTCTTGATGGTCATGCAATTCTTGCCTGAGATGGCTATCTTATACCCAGAGAAATATGAAAACTGTTTTTTCTCTTCCTTGTGGTTTCACACACCCTAGTTTCATGGGGCCACCCAATCATAGGATAGGAGTTATGAAGTTACAGAAGAAAGAATCATATTAAATGATTGGTTACATAGTGGCTATGCATTGGGCTTCTACCCACAGGTCAGCAATTTGAACTCACCTGTCACTCTGTCAGAACGAAACTTGGCTTTCTCCTCCCCCAAGAGCTATAGTTGCAGAAATCCAGAGAAGCAGTTCTATCCTGTCCTGTAAGGTTGCCACGAGCCAGAAATGACTTGATAGCAGTGAATGATAGTGCGACCGAGAGGGAGAGTATAGTATAAATGCCATTAACATACTTTGTAGCAGCAGCAATAATAGCAAACAACAATTTGGAGTAGACGTCTAATTATATTAAAGAGATACGTGAAGTAGGAAGTGAGTACATCAGGTACATAAGAAACTTGTGGATATTTCTACTTATATTTAATAAGTTGTATATTCATATATATGACAGGACTTTTAAAAGTTTAAGGAAGACTTCACGAATTCTTGTAGCTTCCCTACAAAATTAAGCTGATATGGGACACAGTTTTAGAAAGTGAAATCAGGACTAGTCTACTGGATTTGAAGCCTAAGAACCATAATTCCATGAGACATCAGATGAGAAAACATAGTTGGCTGAGCCCCGGTGGCATAGTGGCTGTGCGCGGGACTGCGACCCACTGGGATGGAGGTTCGTTTCCAGCTCCACGGAGCAAAGGCTGGGCCTCCTACTCCCACCACCTGAGGGCAGTGATGCCCCCCCCCCAAAAAAAAGAAAAAACATAGTTGATAAATGCTAGTACACTGTTCTACTTCCTGCTCTGGTCAGGAGCATCTGGGATTAGATTTTTCTATCATTCACCTATTCATATCTTCAAGCCTAGGGCAAAGGAGAATGAAGAATATTGACACTAAATGAAGTCCTCTTTTTCCAATGACTAATGCACTGGTGGTATAGTGGTTGGTTAAATAATGGGCTGCTAGCTTCATGGTCAATAGTTTGAAAGCACTAGTGCAGCGGTTCTCAACTTTTGGGTCATGATGCCTTCGGGGGTTGGATGACTCTTTCACAGGTGTGGCAGTCATATACTCTGGTGCCAATTTGATTAAGAGTGTAAGGATGGAGTCTAGACTGTCAATCTGGAGATAGTCAATGAGACCTCTGTGTGAGTATGGCTCTCTCTTAGAATTCTGGGAAATCTCGCAATATTTCCCCCGTGGAAGTGAGAGGTTATCAACTCATTCTCTTGGAGACATTCTACTGACAAGACACAAAACTGATTGCCTGGGAGCCATCTGAGAGGAGAAGCCACATATACACATGTGTGTTAATGAAATTGTTTCTCTAGTCTACCTGAACTAACATAACAGCGGTTGCGTGATTCTGAACAGTAGCAAAATTACAGTTATGAAGTACCAATGAAAATAATTTTATGGTTGGGGGGGGGGGGTTCACCACAACATGAGAAACTGTATGAAAGGCTCATGGTATTAGAAAGCTTACGAACCACTGCTAGTGGCTCTGAGAGAGAAAGATGAGACATTCGAACCTCATAAATATTAAAAATCTCAGGAAACAACAGGGTCAGATCTGTCCTCCCCTAAGGTGTTGCTTTGTGTCAGAATCGATTGGATGCAAGTGAGATTGCTTTCTTTTTTAATGAATGATGCATATGAACCAGTCTCCTTGAATAGGGAAGCTGCCGCCTACTGCTGCACACTCCGAACAGGAAAATAGTAAGATGTTGGGTTAGAAAGGTTAAGAAATGGAGAACAAAATTTAAAGTGAAACCAACAATCAAAACCCCCACAAAAGAACAGATCGAGAGTCTTAAAGAAACTGGAGGAAGTCTGAAACTACTATATTAGGACAATTTTTTAACTTACAAGTGAACTCAGTTTATATAATGAAAATAACAGACAGGGAAATGCTCCTCAGAACAATCAAAGTCAGGAGGATAAAAAGACAACAATTGCACAGGGCCAAAGGTTAGAAGGTAGCAAGACAGGACACTGGATAAATAGACATGGGAAACATGAGGAGGAACAAAGGCCGTGTGTGTGTGTGTGTGTGTGTGTGTGTGTGTGTTGAAAAACCACAGAAAGTGCATCCAATGTCATGGAACAATTTGTGCATGAACCAAACAGCTAATTTGGTATGTAAGCTTCCACCTAAAATCAATGAGATGTTCGAAAAGACAAGAAAATACTTATGTCTTTATTCTTTTTCTTAAATTAGGTATTTTAACGCAACCTGGTGGAGAGAAAGCTTTAAATACTAAGTAGGGTTCCTGCTCTTTAAGGTGTTACTTTGATTACTTAGAAAACTGCAATCTAATTTGCTGTCTCAAGGCCATTTTTATTTTCAATTTGCAGGACGTGTTACAGATTCTGTGAATTTGGAGGCAGGTTATAACTTGAAGTGCAAGGCAACACAGTATGATTTACCATTTCAGAAACAAGGATTTGTTATTACTGATGTATGTGTGCTGTGGTTTTTCCTTAACACACATGTTCTATGAAGTTTCCTAAAGAGAACGCTACCTTTATATTACTTAAAACCTCAGTGTCTATGGTCTTTGTCAGTAAATATACCTGTTCTAAAAAGAAAAAGAAATAAGAAATTATTGAAAAAATATAAGGGTCTTTTAAAAAGCTCTTCTTAATCCAATTTGTATCGAGTGCTGCATTAATTATGAATGTCAAAATAGCATAGAAATATAAAATGTTAGCTGGAGAAGTGAAAGGAATGATAAATATGCTTCAAAATGACAGAAATCACTGATGATTTATGGAAAATAAACAATTAACTCCCACTTTTAAATAAATAGATAAAATATTATAGTTTATGGGAATAATGGCCTTTTGAGTATAATTTATTTTTACTTAAACCTTTCTTTAAATCAATTATTTCCCCAGAGAGTTTTAGCAATAACTTTCCATTCATTGTGATTGTAATGATCAAAGTCATCATCAGCAGTCTACTATTCTATGTGGGACACTTGACTGGGTGCAGAGAAACATTTTTTTTAATGTTCCACTGAAATGATTAGTTCACCTTAATCAACATTTTAACTTTCCTTGGCTCATATGGAAATTATAAAATAGCAATGGACATAATAGTATAATTTCAAATCTTTGGTATGAATTTAACAATTGTTCCTGAGAGGTAAGTTAATATGACTAATTATCCAAATTAGCCTCAACAGTGGATTAAAATAAGCAATAAAAATATTGCATGTTTAAATCCAAATTAAGTCTAGTGCTATCACTGAAAACAAAGTTAAGATTTTTATGTTAAATAATAATCTAGAGATATGAGCTTACTTAAATTGTCAGTAGCTTATTTTCAGGTACATTTGTTTACACATAGATAGAAGTTGTACATACAAAATGATAGGAAGAAAACACTAAGAAAATATTATATTTCAAAGATTTATATTATTCCTTTTATTATTATTTTATTATTCTCCTCTTCATTTATAAGCAGATGGACTCCGGAGTTAGGATAAGCACATAGTTGATTAAAATGATTTACAGGAAGCAACGCTGTATTATTATGAGATTTAAAAAAGAAAATCTGACTATTGACCACATTAAAGTTAACATTTTATATAAATAAATTATACATCTTCCATTCTACCAAAGCTACAGATAGCGGAAAGACAGAAAACTTTGTCGCCATGTCATTTCACATATATGCATAATTTTCTCTAAGGAAATGAACTAGTCTGATAGGAAGACATCACACGGACTCTTGCTGCTAGGTTCTGTTGAGTCTGTTCAGACTTACCAGGAACCCGGCTTACGGCAGAAGGAAGCAATGTCTGCGACAGAGTCATTCCCGCATTGCTATATATGTGTCCCTTGCTGTAAGTATTAGATGAATCTCTCTGACTGAAAGATCTGTTCTTTACTGACCTTACATTTTAAAAAGTAAGATGTTCTTTTCTTGGGACCACTCCTTCATGATAGCATATGTGAGACAGAGCATTCCACCATCAATTCTGTAAAGAAATCTGGCTGTACTTCTTTCAAAAGACATTTGTTCTTCTGCGATTCCATGGAAATTCCAATATGCTTCATCAGAACATGAGTTCAACATATTAACACTTCTCCAGTCTTCCTTATTAGTTGTTCAGCTTTCAAAAGCATGGAGGGCAACTGAGCACACCCTGGCATGGGACAATAGCACCTTAGTACTCAAATCTGTTCTTTAGCACGTTAATGGTATTTTTTGTTTCCATATGTTTGTTCAATGCAATGCGTCCTTTGTTTTCCTGACTGTTGCTTTCATGAGCTTTATGGATCCAAATAAAAACAAATATTTGACAACTTCAATCCTTTCTCTGATTGATAGATTTTGTTTCACATCCTCTTCTGATTTCAGAATAAATTTCTGCCAGTTCCATGTCTATTTGCTGATAAACACTAATTTGTGATTTCAGAAAAATGGTATTTCATGTGGTATTGGTAATATTTTTGAGATTCCCCCACTCCTTTGGATTACTTTCAAATGGCCATAAATATGTATCTCTTCCAGAGAGTTATATTTCTCAGCATAGACTAGTGTTTCCAGGATTGCATCAGCTAGTGGAAATATTTCAGTTAGTATTCAATGAATTCCTGGAGATTTATTTTTTTATCAATTTATTTTTTAATCAATCTTCAATGCAGATTGGGCTTCTGTCTTCAATACCAACAATTCACAATAATACACTACTTCTTGAAATGTTTGAATATAGAGCAATTCTATTTGGTACGGTGTCTGCATATTTTTCCACCTTCTGATGTCTCCTACATCTTTCACATTCTTCACAGATTTTTTCAGTATTGCAACTCTAGGCTTTATTTCATGCCGCCATTGCCTGTCAGCCTCACCTAGTTTGGCCAGCTTGGAGAAATGCCGAATGTGTTGTTCCCGTCTGATTGTCTAACTCCAGGTCTCTGAAGTTTTCAAATGTTACTTTGTCTCCCTGACCTACCTTTGAAATCTGTACATCCCTTTCTTCATTTCTCCCATTTGTTCTAGCTATTCAGTGTTGAAGAACAAATTCCCGACAGACACAGTTGCGGCCTCTCATCTTAATATATTCTTTCTTTCCTGGATTTTTAATGACCTTTTGCTTTCTGCATGCATGATGCATTGAAGTCATCCCCAAATTTCTCTGATCTCAAGATATTAGTGTTCAATGTATAAGTTCTATTCTTGAGAATGTGTTAAATGCAGGTGGGATGTATTCACAGTCATGCTTTACCCCTCATGAGTTTGTTTTCATAGATTTTGTCTGGCTATCATTGAACTTGTATATGAATGATTGAACTTGTATATGAATAATTCAACCCAATGCTCTTGTCGGGGCAAGAGGTGATGGACATGGATGTAGTCAATCTCATTGAGAATAAGCAAGAGGTAACAATCTTAGGAGAATTAAATGAATTCGTAGTAAAATTTTATGAACCACACAAACAGTATATAAAGGTAGAGTATGGAAAATTAGAGAGGATCTTCCTGATCTCCCACCTTTTAAATTTCCACGTACAGGATTCATGAATAAAAATTTTCATCCCAACATTGAAGAAGCATCAGGAACTGCATGTCCAGATGCTCTTAATCAAACCTGGATAGCTCTCTATGATTTTACCAATGTATGTATGTCCTTCCATCCTGCCCCAGTTGTTGGTCTTCCCTATTCCCAGAGACCTTACCAATGGTGACAGAGCAGTCCTGTACCTCCACCAACCAGAAGAACACAAGCAGAAAATTAAAGAGTACACCCAAGAGCATGTGACAGGGCAGCAGCTGAAGGATCGGGAGGAAGATATTGGAGACAGCTCGTGGGAGAGTTCATGGTCTGACATTTCAGAAGACGAGGCCCAGGACATGGAGTTGTAGTAAAAATTGCACCTGTTTTTTTTTTCCAGAAAAGACTATCATTTCCTAACCATGAGAAACAGACTATAATATTTATATCTAAACAATGCAGTTGTTTGTTGCTAAACAAGGACTTATGAAGAATAGCATTGATATATATCACCCTTCAGATAGTGAGTTATTGGTAATTTGTTACTTCCCACATTCCATTTTGGTAGCCATAGGCAGGTGGAAAGTGTGTCATCATAGAGCACATGGTGCCAGGCCGCCCAATGCTCCTGTGGCATCACCCAAAAAGGCTGTTGGGACAGGGAGGTGTGAGTAACCAACCACTCTTCATTGATGGTTCCACAGAAGAGCAACCAACCCAACCCACCCGCTCTTAAACTTGAAGAGAGAATAGTGCTTTTTCAAAAAGACCACAACAAAACAGAAAAGGAGTCCACGAGAGAGGGAAAAGGCAGTCTCCACCATCCAGCAGCCACTGACAGGGTCCACCAGCCGCATCAGTGCCAGCACCCTCCCTCCTGAACACCCGAGGTGGCCCTTTCTGGGCCGTTCCAGTGTGTGCAGCAGTGGGCTCATCAGGGTATTTGAATCCAAAACCTTGTTTCCCTTCTTTTCTTTTGACTTGGATTTTTTTAAGTGCATTCTTTTGTCCTTGACCTAGTTTTAGCTAGCAATATTGCCCTTCTCTGTCCTCTTTTCCTTCAGAGGTAAGCATTTTGATTGCATCTGTATATGCACAGAGTATGTTGGCGAACAACATGGTATTTGCAATGAATAATATTCCGCAAATTTTATCACATAGACCCCATCTCCATTTCTATCACCAGGGTCATATTTTCCAACTAATGATGCTTTTTCTTTGTTCTCAAATTTCAGTTTCAAATTGCCAGTAATTGTCTGTGCATTTTGATCATATGTTTAATCAATTAAAGTTGATAAAATCCTTAATGTCTAAAAATCATTGGCATTAGCAGTTTGTGCATAAATTTGTATAATACTCACTTCAGCTTCCTTATAAGCATATGGGTATTATTTTATCTCACACAATGTTATGCTTCAGGTGGAATCTCAAAATTTTATTTTCAACCAGAATGAGATAAAATTCCTCTTTAATTTGTCATCTCCTTCATAGTAAATCATGACAACCTGATTCTAAATAGTCACAATTAGTCTATTTTATCTCATTGATGTCTAGGATAGCTATCTTTATATATCTCAGTTCATTTTTATGACTTCCAACTTCCTTAGGTTCACACTTTGTACAATCCAATTTCTGATTATGAATGGATAATTATAGCTGTGTCTTGCCATCTTCAGTAATATCCTCAACAGCAAATAAAGATCTGGAAAGCTTTGTTCTATCCACATCATTAATGGAACTCTACCTTTAGGGAGAAGTTCTTCCTCTGGATTATTTTGAGTGCCGTGGAGGCTTAGGGACTCAAACTCTTGCACTAGAATAGAAAATGATCAGATGCTATTCATAATGTTTTCAGTGACTCATATGCCAGAAGTGATCTACCTATTCCTTCTTGTTTTTATGTCTTAGTCTAGAAGATCTGAAGAAACTGTTCTGGTTGAGTGACAATGAAATATGGTGACCTATCTTCGAGAATCAAAGTAATATATAAGCCAGTAGAGTAAGACACATTGACAGATGAGTCCAAATAGATAAGTCTTGCTAGTTCATATCAATAGCACAATAAGGGAAAATTACCCTTTCTACCCCTTAGAAAAGAAAAAAAATCTGCCTTCAGGAAATAGTGAAGAGTTATTTTACTGTATTCAAGATATTTTGTGATTATTTTGCTTAGAAGCACTCATTTTATCTTACCACATATTTGGCTTAATGATACTATTTCTATTACTTAGCCTAGTGAACTAATTGTGATTATGAAGACAACATGTCTTAAATATCAGAATGATATTTAAAGTAATAATAAAAGGACATAAAGCAGTAACAAAAGGGCATAAACTATAATCTGATGTTATAATCTGTGTAAATAATAGTTTACTTTACAAAATGTACTTAGAAGCCCAAGGAGAAAGTAGTATTCATCAATGAATCAAAAACCAGCACAAAGTGATCTTCTTTATACAAAGTCTTGCATTAATAGTCTCTTATTTTTGACAAGATATATTCATATCTATATAGAAAAACTATGTAAGGAAAACAACTATAACAACAAAAATAAAACCCTTGGAGAAATTATCATATGCAGAAAGCAAAGCAAGTAGAGAGTTGCCAGCTGAGCATATCAGTAATGCATCCATGTGCTCAGAAAGTGACGCTGGCATAATAATTGGAGACAGATTTAAAGACCAGTGCCAGAGGTGGCACGATTATAATAAAATCAAATAAAGGTGTTCATTACACTGACAAATGGTGAAGAGGTGCCTGTCCCTTCTCCTCTTAGAGCTCCTCTATCTTCATTATGCATTGGAGCCGACATGATGAGTAGAGTAGATAGAAATAAAGAACAAAGATAATATATTTAAAGGGGAAGAGAATATCCTTTACATTTTCCAGAGTATCCTAAACATTTGTTACCAGCAGGTTGAAACATTTTATATTAATTTAATAAAAATATAGCTTATTATGCTGCATGAAAAAACAAAGTAATATTCCATTTCATTTTACAACTAAAATTAACATATGTCCAAGTAGTAATACAAGTTAAATGTTGGGGTCTATGACTTTTAAAAATCAAAATGGGACAATTTGTAAAAGGGATAGTCTAAATGATACAAAGTTATATATATATGATAAAATATAATATTAAATGTTATATAAATAATTATACATTGTGTAATTATAATAGCAAGGGTAACTGAAAGAGTATTGCTTCGTAATTACAAACTTTTATAAACAAAACTGTAAAAATGTGAAACTACTGCTTTTGAGGACATCGTCGCTCTGGGTATATACACTTTTGAAGTTAATATTTTCTTTTTTATCATTTTTGGGGGCTTGAACAGCTCTTATCACAGTCTGTACATACATCCATTGTATCAAACAAATTTGTACAGATGTTGCCATCATCATTTTCAAAACATTTTCTTTCAATTTGAGGTCTTAGTATCAGCTCCTCATTTTTCCCTTCCCTCCCTCACTTACCCTTCATAATTTAAAAAATATTATTATTTATTCATGTCTTATACTGACCAAAGTCTCCCTTCACCCATTTTTCTGTTGTGTGTCCCCCAGGGAGGGTGCTATATTTATATCATTGTGATTGGTTCTCGTTTCTATCCCCATTTCATTTACCCTCCTGGTATCACTACTCTAATTATTGCTCCTGAGGGATTTATCTGTCCTGGACTCCCAGTGTTTCCAGCTCTTATCTGTACCTGTGTACAGGCTCTGGTCTAACCAGATATATAAGGTAGAATTGGGGCCATGATAGTGTGTGTTGGAGGGGGCACGAAAGAACTAGAGGAAAGCTGTATTCTCATTGGTGCTATACTTCACCTGACTGGCTCATCTCTTCCTTGTGACCCTTTTATGAGAGGATGTCTAATTGTCTACAGATGGACTTTGGGTCGCCACTGCCAACTCCCTTTCATTCACATTTCTATGATCTTTTTGTTCTGAGTCTTCAATGCCTGATAGCTGATCCATTGATACCTCAGAATCACTCAGGCTGGTGTGATTCTTCCATATGGACTTTGTTGCTTCTCAGTGAGATGACTGCTTGTTTATCTTCAATGCTTTAAGACCTCAGATGCCATATCTTTTGATAGCTGGGCACCACAGCTTTCTTCACATTTGTGTATGTACCCATGTTATCTTCAGCAATTGCGTAGGAAAGGTGAACATCACAGAATCCTGAGTTACTAGAACAAAGTGTTTTTGCATTGAGGGAGTACTTGAGTAGAGGTCCAATGCCCATCTGTTATCTTGATACTTAACATATGAATATATGTAAAGTGGTCTATTTTCCTATTGCTATGTATAAATATATTTACATATGTACATTCCTGTATTTAGACATTTATAAATGCCCTTTGTTAAGGTAATATTTTCATTACATTAATCTTTTCCTGAAAATGCTTGCAGGTTTTTATTTTACACAATGTCAAAAAAACAGTTGAGGTATCTTGGCAGGATGAAAATAATATTCCTTTTGAATGATCTTTAAGATTGGGGGGGACAAAAAGAAATGTGACGGGGCAAGATCAGAGCTCTGGCATGAATGATGTGAGATGTCACAATAAAATACTCATAAGATAGCTCTTGCAATCTTGATCAACTAGCAGGTTCATTGCTGTAATGGAAAACAATTATTCAACATAGCTTTCTTGACCTTTTTCTCATAAATACAGTTTTCAATTTTCTTAAGATTTCATCTTAACCCCTGTCAATATTGTTTGAGAAAATCTATCATGATTCCCCTTTACAATTCCTGATTTTGCTGTTTTTATTGTTATTGTTAGGTGTGATCAAGAGACACCATGAACAATAGACGCAAATACCACTTGATCCTGCAGTATGTTCCACAATATTTGCACAACTGTTCCTATGTTTGAGCCCCTTGCTGCAGCCATCTATCCCTCTACTGGAAGACATCTCACTTTTTCACTGTCCCTTTCCCAAGCATGATGCCCTTGTGGCCTGGCCTCTCCAGACAATATTTTCAAAGTATGTAAGACAAATTCTCACCATGCTTGTCTCTAAGAAGCATTCTGTCTATACTCCTCCCAAAAGAGTTTAGTTTGTACTGTTAGTAGTCCATGATACCTTTAATATTATTCTCCAGAAACACAATTTAATACATCAAGTCTTTTGTCTTTTTAATTCAATGTTGAATTTTCATGTGCATATGAGGTAACTGAAAATACTATGGCTTTGTTCAGTTCAGTTTAGTCTTTATAGTAACATATTTGCTATTCAATTCTCTAAAGTGTACGTGTCCAGCATATTTACATAACGGTTCTTGTCTTTTGACTCCTTGATTGCTGTTTCCATGACGTTAGAATATGAATCAAGTAAGACAAAATCCTTGACTCTTTCCATATTTTCTACATTTATTAGTATGGCAGTCATATGCGTATGTTAATTTTATGATTGAAATGTAGGGGTGGAGGCTAGCCTATTAATCTAGCCAATGAGGCCTCTATGTGGGCATGGCTTTCTCCTGAGATTTCTGGGAAATCTTGCATATTTCCCTCATGAAGATGAGAAACTATCTTCCCCAGTTGTTGGGAGCGAATCTCAGAGATGATGAATCACAGACAAGATGGCAGCATCTGAGAAGCTTAAGGAGCCAACGGAGAGACGACATGGCTTTGTCCTGATGGAGCCAGACCTCTGAAGCTGAGGTGGCCACATGGAGACCTCTGCCAGCAGTGAGTTGTTTCTGCTGTTGATGGACCCTGAGTCCTGGAAGTGAGGAGCCATGTGAAGACCAGGATTCTGCATCCAGTGCCGGGATTCTGCATCCACTCACCTGTGACTTCATGAGTCAGAAGGAGACTTTACAGGCTGATTGCGGGCATATGGGTTAATATCAGACTTATGATTTTGAACTGGACAGGCCTCAATGTCCTATTCCTCTTGTATATAAACCTTTTCCTTTTATCTATATGTGTGTCTATGAAATTTGTTCCTCTAGCCTACTTGGACTAACACAATTAGGATGTTACTTATTGTTCAAGTTGTGAACCTCTTGGACTACCTTACAAAGATGTATAATCCATACTGTAGTTTGTAATCTTTAATCTTCATCACTAACTGATTTAAGTCCTTCTCACTTTCACCAGGCAAGGTGTATCAAGTGCATATGATAAGTGGTTAAAAACATTTCTCCCATCCCATTGCCACATTTCTCTTTATATAAGCCAAACTTTCTGATATTTTCCTCAGCAAATAAATTAAATAAGCATGGTAAAACAATACCACTCTGACCCATATCTTTCCTGATTTTGTTTTTCTAATCTTTCCTGATTTGAAATCATGCAGTATTCCCCTGATCTGTCTGTACTACTGCCTCTTGATTCATATACAAGTTGCTCATGGGGACACCGAAGTGTTCTAGAATTTTCATTCTTCTCAAGTTTATCCACAGTCTGCTTTGATTCACATAGTTGAATGCTTGGCATAGTCAATAAAACACATGCAAACATCTTTCTTGTATCCTCTGCTTTAAGCCAAGATTCATCTGACTTCAGCAAAGATACTCTTACTTCATGTAATTTTCTGAATCTGGCCTTACCTCAGACAGCTCTCTGTCAATGTACTGCTGCAACTTTTGTTGAAAGATCTTTAGCAAAATCGTATTTCAATGTTATGTCAGTGATATTGTTATATAATTTGAGTACTCTGTTGGATAAACTTTCTTTAAAGGGGTTACAAATATAGATCTCTTTGCTAAAATAGATTGGGTATACTACATTATTATGACAATTATATTTTAAAAATTGAATTATAATTGCATATATTAAAATATAGATATCTTAATAGCTAAACATATCAAGTCTTTAAGAATGTTTAAGTGCATGTAAACCATATAGCAGATGTCAAGCTATATAGCATTTCCTCACCTCAGAAAATTCTCTATTTCATTGTCATATTTTTTGTCACTTCCAAAGTTATAGGGTTGTTTTGTCTATTTTAGAGTTTCTATAAAAAATGAAACAATATACACTTTTGTATCCAGTTTCTATGTTACAGTACAATAAATCAAAATTCATTTATGACATTTTGTGTAGCAGTAGTTTTTTCCCTTGTCTATTAATAAGTATCATGTGAGTTTACTTTTACTGCTTTAAAATGTTTTTCCCACTCGCAGTATTTTTCTCCAATAATATTTGAGTGAAAATGAAGAGGCTTGAGTTCAAGTGCCATAACTATCACCCATCCAATTTCAAATTTGTACACACTTCTTCATCAAGTTCACTTTTGTTGACATTTGTTCAATTAAAAAATCAAACTAAATAGTGTTTGCATTGATCTAAACTTAGATATTTAATTTAACCTTGTCTATGGTTATTTGTCTGATGAACATAAATTTGGTAAAAAAATTATCTTTCAATAACTAGAAGATTCATACATCCTCACTCAAAGTCCATATCAACTCAACTGCTAAATGATAAAGTTATGTTTTTTTTTCTTGCTCAGCTTTACATTTCAAAATTATTTTAAAGATAATGGAAATTGCTGTGTGCACCGATAATATTCTAAACTCACCCTATATTACTGTGCTGCAGAGTTTGCAGTTTTGCTAAAACAGATTTTGACTAAACTAGAACTCACTTCACCTATCTCTATCTGCCAAAGTTTTCAACAGCTTAAATTGTTCTTTTAAATTGGGCCTTGTACAACTCATCACAATCCATACATCCATGCAATTGTACATTTGTTGCCCTCATCATTCTCAAGAGAGTTGCCTTCTATTTGAGCCCTTGGTGTCAGTTCCTCAGTTTTCCCTCCCTCTCCACTCCTCCCTCAATAATGAACTCTTGGTAATTTATAAATTATTATTTTTTCATCTTTAGCAGTGTTCAATGTCTCCCTTAATCCATTTTTCTGTTGTCTGTCCCCCAGGGAGGAGGCTCTATGTAGATTCTGGTAATCGGTTCCCCCTTTCTACACCATCTTCCCTATACCCTCCCAGTATCACCACTATCACAACTGGTCTGCAGGGTTCATCTGTCTTGAATTCCCCATTTCCAGTCCCTAACTGAAACAGTGTACAACATCTGGATTGGCTGGATTTGATTTTGCTTAGTGGTCCAATTGTGAGAATTTTTATATTCTTTATTTAAAGTATATATATTTTTTCATCATCACCAAATGCTGTTTTATTTTTATCAGTAAATATTTTACATTTACTTTTCTTCCAGCAAAGAAAGCTCTGTCATCTCCAATCCTCTAACTCTCTACTCCTAACTCTACCTTCTTCTTCATATAATTTTTCAAATAATTTACTCAGTGTACTTATTGAATAAGTATGATTAAAGATAAACTCTGAAATACACATTTTCTGATTATACCACACATAGTATCTTTTTGTTCTGCTTAAATAACTATCTCTTAGTTTATGCGTTTCCTCATAAGCGCAATTACATGTCTGAAAACCAAGCTCCTCTCAATGTTATCTATAACTGCTATGATCTGTATAGTGGGGTGCACTAATTCTCTATCTTTCAGTCCTCCTGTGGTGGCATGTGTGTTGCTTTGCTGCTGAAAGCTAGGTCACTGGTATTTGAAATTCTAATAGGGCTACCCAAAGTGAACAGGGTTCTTGAGAGCTCCCAGACTAAGAACAGGCTGGAAGAGTTTCTCCTTCCATTTTCTTCCAATTCTGATGAGGAATGGGCCACTAAAATTTTATGGTTAATATCAGAACATTGTTAGTCACTGGGATTCCAATGAACAGAAGCAGGACATTGATAGAGATAGTGCCAGAATGTGGGTCATTTGGTCAGAAGGCACTCAAAATATGATTGCAGAAAATTTGTCTACATAAAATAGAGTTAACTATAATGGTGCGGATACAATGAAGCCAGAGATATAAAGTTTGGGGAACTTTCATTTGCTGATGGAACACTACTGAAAATTAGAAACAACTATAGATATTAATTAACGATCGGAACATGAAATACATGAAGTATGGATCTAGGAAAATTGCAAGTCATAAAGCATGCATTTTTACCCATAAGATTGATATTCTAGAAATTAGTGAGTTTCAATGGAATTGTGTTGGTTATTTTTAATCAGAAAATTATGTGGTTTACTATGCCAGGAGTGACATAATCAAGTGAATGATGTTGCATTCAATGTTAAAATGAGATTTCAAGACCTTCATGAAATACAATGCTGTCAGATAGGATAGTGTCTAGCTTCATAAAAGGAAACCCATCATTGCAATTATTTAAATGTGTAGTTCAAACACTGAAGCTAGGTATGCATGAAGTGAAGATCTCTATCAATGTATTCAGTTAGAAATTGAGTATGCAACTAAAATTCATGAATAATTATTGAATATTGGAATGCAGAATGATATTTTCAATTCCCTCATGTCCATCTGCAAATTGGACACTGAATTAGGAAGATCAAAGAAAAAGTAAAACATTTGAACTATGGCATTGGCAAAGAATATTGAGAACATCATGGACTGCCAAAATAACAAACAAATCTGTCTTGGAAGTACAATCAAAATGCTCTTTGTTTTTTGTTTTTTGTTTTTGTTTTTTGTTTTTTTTGGGGCATCACTGCTCTCCGGTGGCGGGAGTAGGAGGCCCAGCCCCACTGCTGGAATTGAACCTCCGTCCCAGTGGGCCGCAGTCCCGCGCACAACCACTACACCACCGGGGCTCAGCCCCAAAATGCTCTTTGAAACCAGGAAGACTGGATTTTATTTCAAGTATTTTTGGACATGCGATCAGAAGAGACCGAGCCTGGTTGCAGGACATCACGCCTGGTAAAGTAGGAGTACTCTGAAAAGGAAGTCTCTCCACAAGATGGATTGCCACAGTCAGTAATGGTCTCAAACATTGAGAGGATGGCTGCAGGAAGGGTCAGGGTTTCATTCTGTTACCCTAAGGGTCTATCTGTGCTAGAACTCACTGGAAGGCACCTAACAGCAACAATAGAGTGGAAACTTTTGCATAGCCTATAAAACCCAGATAAATACCTTTCTGGTATTCTCTAAATTCCAATAAGATCTAGCTCACTTCACCAATAATACATTTTCTTCCAATCCTTCTTCTCACTCCAACGTGAATTTCGACCAGTTCCCTGTTGATGCACGGAGACAACTTTTTCAATTATAGTAAACTAATTATATATTTATGATAAGATTATATAGTTTTATAATTTCAGCATCTTGTTTTATCAAATTCCTGTGGAATAGTAACAAATAAGAATCTCTTTCAGTTAACAGGATGGGTAAACTGCCTATCAAATTTCTTGGAATAGAAAAGAAAGTGGTTTCAGTATCACGTCCTGTTATTATTGAAATATCTCAATTGAGATTCTGTCTATTCATGGAGATTTGACTTACACCAACATTTTCAATGAAACTTAGACCATTCTTTTGGTACTATTGTTTCTTGATCATACACAGCCTCTATATATGGTTGTATATTGATCCATTTTCTTTGATATATCTTTCAATTCCCTGGAGATGATATCAACTTTCTGTGACCCTACAAAGCAAGGCAGAACTGCTCCTATGATGTACCAGACCATATAACTGTGTATGGGAGGAAAAGGCTCTGTCTTTTCCCCACAGAGCGTTACAGTGCATTCCTCCCATTTTTATGCTTCCTATACCTTTCAAAATTTTGGCAATTGAATTCTTCAGCATTTTAACTCCTGGCCTGAATTATTTTGTTTCAGTTCTTACAGCTTGAGAAATGGTGAGTGTGGTTTTCCCTTCAGGTTTTGTAATTCCAGATCTGTGTAAATTTCATAATAATACTGTTGTCTTCTCAACCCCCCCTTTGAAATCTGTACAGCTTTTTAAATTGATAATTTCTCCCATTTTTTAGCTGTTCTGTGAACAAGTGCAAAATTCAATCATTTCTAACACCCACGTTATTTCATTTGTTCTTTCTCCTGTTCCTCCCTATTCTCTACCCTCTCCCAAAGTCGCTCTTCCTTAGTCTATCCATATCTATATTTCTGTCTCTATTCCTAATCCCTAGTCCTATCTCTCTCTCATCCCTCTATCTGTGACTTTCTACCTCTCTTTCCTTAATCTCCAGCCATGTATGCTGCCTATGATGCTATCTTGACATTTGTCTGATAGTTGGTTATTAATGTACAATCCATCATGTCTACTCTTAAGATTGTTTACAAGCTCAGTGTGTTATATTCAAGATCTTACTCAGACTCCTGCTGTTTCCACAGTTAGCCTCAGTCTTGCTTTGACTACTGATATTGAGGTTATCATCACACTTTCCACATATAGAGTTATTTGTTTCCTAAAATATTTCAACTGGTAGCATGTTTAGGACTGCCATCTATGTTGGTGTAATTTTCAAATAGTATTTGTAGTAAATAAGTTATTGGTTTTGAAATTTATTGAAAACTTTCTATTTTCAAGATCCTATAAGGAAGTCATACTAGTTTGTGTGAAAACTTAAACTAAATGGAGTGGGGTGTTTTATTCTCATGCACTTTTTGAAGACTCCTACCATTTCCTTACTACTTATTCTTATTGCTTTTCAATTTTCACATTCCAGTAACCAATAATTGTCACTACATGTTAATTGCATTTTGATCAATTTTATACTGCAAAAGTTGTAAAAATAAGCAATTTCTTCATGTTTAGTTTACATTTCTGATGTTTTTGAATAACCGTCTTATTAACTGGTCTTCCTTGCTTGTCGGAATATTACAGAACCATACTTAATTGGTACAACTACTTCAGAACAGATAATAAAATGTTCTTTTGGATAAATAGTACAGCACCACTACTCTTCTAGTTTTCATTCCTGGCACATAGGCCATACAATTATCTGATTCCAAATGGCCAATAACTGTGCGTTTCAGCTTACTAATACCTAGGCATCAGTTTATTTATATCCTATTTCATTTTTTCATTATATAATATACCTAGCTGCATGCTCATTTATCTCATGTTCTAACTATTAATGGATATTTGCAGAAATTTATCTTCATTTTGAGTGACACAACATCAGTAAATACATATACAAAATGAGTTACTATATGCAGTTATGTTAGACAAAGTTCTCTAGAGAAACAAAACCAGTATAATTGATAGATAGATGATAGATAGATAAAGCACAAAGGACTATAACAACTAATTAGTCCAAACAGCAGTACAGAGGACTCAGTTCAACTTGCTTCCTTGGAACAGCTAATATGCTGGAAGTCCTTCAACTCACAAGGGCTGTTGGGTCCAAGGTCAAGAAAGCAGACAGCTGCCATCCATAGATCCATGTAGGCAGTCATGCCATAGACAACAAACAGCAAGGTAGGTCATCAACAGGAAGCAAGATGACAGGATTCAACAGCCCCAAGTTTTAGGGATGTATACAGCAGCAACTTGTTGAGGTAGGTCTCAAAGAAGCCTTATGCTCTAACCACATGATCCCTGGGTTTGCAGTCCTACAGGTAGTGTAGCACTCAGAAATTGAGGGACAGGACTAGCGAAGTCAGCTCTATGCTGATCTGATCACCAGAGAGTGTGAGAGAGAGAGCGAGAGAGAGAGAGAGAGCCAGAGCGAGGGCGAGAGCCAGAGCGAGAAAGAGTGAGAGAGAGAGATCGGCAGGGCTTGCTGAGTCATTTATCTCTTTGCCCTCTAATCAAACTGTGACCACAAGTTTTGTTGGCCAGGTTGACACAATACACCTACTAATAACATCATGTCTTTACGGGCATAGGATAATAAGGTTTGTGTTAACCCTTCAGGGTCAAAATTCTCACTCTTTTGATAAATAAAGCTTAGTCATGCCCCATGATGTTACCTAACACAATGTAATCAACTCCATAATAGGATCGGCTGTGAGCAAGCACTCAGCAAGCACCTGTCAGAATATTAGGGTCGCAGACAAACCCTTTTTCAGATTACAACTTCGGTACAATAGAAAGGAGTGGTGTACTTCTTATATAAATAAATTCTGTGGAAATATCCACTTGCTTTTTGCCTAGTTTAATTCTTGCATCTGGCTTTGTAGCTACCAGTTCTTGTGTCTTGAGCTAATGACTTTCCATAATATCTGTTTACCCCAGAAGCCATCAGTGACTTATTGTCTGATCTATTTTTATTTCTAACTGTGGACTAAGCTGCCCCAGCACCCTAATAACAACCCGTGGTCTTCTTGCAAAATTTGGTTTTATCATTCCCTTGAGCTAAGCCAGCCAGATTAAGCCTTCAGGGTTAATGTCTTACCCAGGGAACTTGTACAGGAAGTATCCACATCTACAACTTTATAAGCAATTGTCTTGGTATGTGTTTTCTTTATTTATATGTAGAAGCAAAACTGGTTTTGCTTTTGCAGAGAACACAATCTGACATACAGTATCCTATCTGGAAAAGGCAACTCTTCTTCAATCATATTCTGGGTACCTTCTAGCTTAAGGGCTGCATCTTATGGCACCATGTCATGCAATGCTCTACTCTATGTGAGACGTTGTGAGGCCAGTTACTTTAGAAATATATTACTTTTTTTTTGGGGGGGGGTTGTTGGGGCGTCACTGCCATCTGGTTGTGGAAGTAGGAGGCCCAGACTTGCTGCTGGATTTGAACCTCCAACCCAGTGGGCCGCAGTACTGCGCACACCCCTGACACCACCTGGGCTCAGCCCCTAGAAATATATTTCTATGAACTTCTTCCTCATCTGTTGCAGTCTGGAAGCCCCACTGAAACTCCAGTACTGATATGCATTTATATTAGTCTCTCTCTGTGTGTGAAGTAATAATGGAGGATATGACAAAGTATATGAATGTGTTTTATAATAATGGGTTGGAATTCCTTCACTGAGTCTAAAAAAATCACTCCAATGAAGATGGTCAAAGTGAGAAAATTGTGGGAAGATCACAGTTTAGTAAGTGAGAACATAATAATTTTTATGAACTAAGAAACCTTCAGGATTGGAATTTTTACCTATGCACACATTGTAATTATTCAAACTGATATTAACTTGTAAAAGGAAACACACATTTGTGAAAATGTATCAACTTGAATATGCACATAAGGAAGCTATCAGTTGATATATGGCAAGTGAAGATGTATGTGCTGATGAGATGCTATAAAGAGTGAAAAGAGGTGTCATTTCAAAAGTTTCAAAGTTTCCTATTTGCCAATTTATATATATATATGTATATATATATCCCATTGCCTTAAAGTATATGAAGTTCAAGGAAAAAAATTAAGTGCAAATTTTAAATGTGGATTAAAATTAAGCACCACCGTTTGATGACTATGTGATCTAAGACAATTTCTTTATTTCTTTAAATACATAAAATAATGTTATTGTGAGGGTTGTGTCAAATAGAGGCTACACACATATATAAACACACAAGTCCTGGAGATTCACATGTATTATTAGGTGTCATCAAGTAGGTTCCCACTCATAGCAAACATACAGAATGAAATATTGCCCAGTCCTATACCATTTTCACAACTGTTTCCATGTTGGAGCCCATCATAGCAGCCATGGAATCAATCCTTCTCTATGAGAGTCTTCCTCTCATTTGCTGCAACTCTACTTTAGAAAGCATTAGTTCTTTCTCCAGAGACTAACCACTTCTGAGAAATTTTCCAAAGTATTGAAGACAAAGTCTCTGCTCTCTTGCCTACAGGAGGCACTCTGGCTGTACTTTTACCAAGACAAATTAGTTTTTCCTTTTAGTAGTCTGTGGAACTTTGAATATTCTTCTTCAGCTTCACAATTCAAATGTTTTCATTCCTCGTTGGTCTTCATTATTCAATAGCTAACTTTCACATGCTTATGAGGCAATGAAAAATGTCTGGCCTACTGCAAGGACATCTTAATTTTAATATCCTTACTTTTCATTACTTTAAAATATTTTGTACAGCAGATTTTTCTAATCTAAAGTATCTTTATATCTCTTGAGTGCTGCTTTAATCGGCAATGACAGCTTCAACCTTTTCTCCGTTTTATCATGTAACAGATAATAATGGTCCAGTTGTGAGCATTTTTGTCTCCTCTACAATGAGTTTTAACCCATACTGAAGACTGAAATCTTTGATCTTCATCACCAAGTGCTTCAATTCCTCCAAACTTTCAACAAACGCGGTTGTCATCTGCATATCATAGGTTGTTAATAAGCTTTCCTTTATTCCTGATGTCACATGCTTCCTCATATAAGCCAGCTTCTCTGATTATTTATCTGCGTACCAATTGAGTTAAGTATAGGAAAAGATACAACCTTGTCATATATCCTTACTCATTTTAAGCATACAATATTCCCTTGTTCTGTTCACCAACTGCCTCTTGATCCATATACAAGTTCCACATGAGCACATGCAGTGTTCTGGAATTTCCATTCTTCTTAGGATTAACCATAGTGTTTCTTTTTTCATTCACACAATGGATGTCTTTGTATAGTCAATCGGACACAATGAATAATCATTCTGGTATTCTTTTACCCAGTCATGATCCATCATATATCAGCAATGATACATTCCTTTTATAAAACCTCTTCTGAAAAAAAATTAAAACAAAACAAAAAAACCTCTTCTGAATCTAGCCTATATCTCTGGCAGCTCCTGTCAATGTACTTATGCAACTATTGTTGGATGATCTTCAGCAAAATTTTACTTGCATGTGATATGGGAAACACTGTTCTATAGTTTGAGGCATCTGTTGGGACACCTTTCTTTTGCATAGGTGCAAATATAGATCTCTTCTAGTCATATGGCCAATTAGCTATATTCCAAATTTCCCAACATAGATAACTGAATGCTTCCAGTCCTTCAAAAACTTGTTGAAACGTTTCAATTGGTATCCCATCAATTCCTAGAGATGTGTTTTGGCTAATGTTTTCAGGGCACCATGAACTTCCTTTGATGTCATTGGTTCTTGCTTATATCCTACGTCTTGAAATAATGGAATGTCAACTATTTTTGACTGTGTATTCTTTCCATTTTTGAGGCTAGTTCTTCCCTTTTGCTATCTAGTTCTAGTTCTTTGCATATGACATCATCTTACTCTGTCTTCTTGAGCTGCCCTCTGATTTCTATTCAGTCCTCTTATTCCATCATTTCTTCTGTTTTGTCTAGCTACTTCACAATTAAGAGCAACTTTCAGAGTCTCTACTGACATACACTTTGATCTATTCTTTCTTTTCAGTCTTTTTAAATGCATTTTCATTTTTTTATGAGAGATGATCCTGATGTCTTCACACAGTGCTTTAGGTTCTTCTGTCATTAGTGTTCAATTCTTTACATCTGTTCTTGAGACATGCTCTGAATTCAGGTGGCATGGATTCAAGGGTGTATTTTGGTTCTTATGGATTTGTTTTCATTTTTTCAGCTTCATCTTAAAATTATCTATGAATAATGGATGCTCTCTTCCACAGTCATTCCCTGGCCTGATGTTAGCTGCTGATATCAAACTTCTCCAGAATCTCTTCCAACAGATATAGTCCATTTTCTTCTGTGTATTACATCTGGAGCAGTTCATGTGTATAGGCCTCTTTTGTGTTGATGAAAAGGCTATTTTCTATGAACACATTGCTGATTTTGCAAAATTCAGTAATCTGTTCTCCAGATTCTTTTGTATCAATTTCATAGTCTGTGAGATAATACATAATATTTCATTTTGTTTTCTATTTTTGTCCTTGAGTTTAAAGTGTGTCTCTTATAGGCAGAAAATAGAAGGGTTTTATTTTTTAATACAAATTGCTACTCTGTCTCTTGGATGGTACATTTAATCCTTTGACATTCAGTCAATGTCACTTTTCAGTTGTTACTGATATATATATATATATATATATATATATATATATATGTTTGTTTGTTTCTGACATTATACTGAGTTTGTGATTGAGTTTGTGTATGTGTGTATGTATGTATGATGTTATTGGTGTCTTTGTTCTTTTTCTAATTCCATGTTGTTTTTGTGCTGCCTTCTTTATATTGGCTTCTGAGTATTGTCCTGTGACTTGCTTTCTGATATTGTGGACTCTGTTCACAATGATCTTGTTTAACATTTTTCATAATGCTATTCTTTATTGAATGAATTCTTTCAATATATCCTTATCAGGAAATACCTGCATATCTTCTTCATATTTGAGGGATGGTTTTTGTTGAGCATAGAATTCTTAGTAGGCAGTTTTATTTTGTATTTATTTCAAATTTTCCACATCAGTCAATTGTCTTTTTCCTTGCACAGTTTATATAAACATACCTGAGCTTATTCTTCTCATTTTTACTTTTTAGGTGACTATTCTTTTTTCCCTTAGCTGAATTCAAGATTATCTCCTTTTTATGAAAATGGAGTGCTTGAAGACAATATGTCACAATGTGTTTCTTTTGGGATCTCTCCTCTTTGGAATTCTCTCGGGGTCTTCAATATTTATGCTCTCTTCCTTTGTCATTTTGGGAATTTTTTCTTCCATAATTTCCAGTATCATTTTATCTATAGATTTTTTGTTTGTTTCTTGCTATTACGGGATTCTGATGGCACATGTATTTTTCCTCTTGACAGTGTCCCATATCATTCTCAAGACTTCTATGAATTCTTTTGCTTTTTTGGTCATTATAAGTTGTAGATGAGAAACTGTCTTTGCGTCTACTGACACAATTTTCCTTTTCTCCCATGTTATTGCTCAGGTCTTTTATGGGTTGTCTAATTCTGTTTTTCTGTTGTTAAATTTCTGTTGTTTCTTTTGGTGTAAGGTTTCTTGCTTTTCGATTCTTTGTTGCTCTCATGAAGATTCCTTCTATCTCTTGAAGGAACATAAATACCATTCTTGTGAATTCTGTTTCTGAGAGTACCAGGGCCTCTTTATTCCCAGAATACTCCATTGAGTTTAAGTGACTTTTGATTGTTTGTGTTTCTTTCTTTTTTTTGGGGGGGGGGAGTTGTTGGTGAGGGATGGTTCTACTGAGACTGAGTGTGCTTTCCTCAGCATAGTGGTGAAGCTGCCAGTGGTATGTGGGCTGAGAGGTCATGTAGAGAGTTGGCTTTGCTGAGTTATGAAAGAAAAGGCTAATATGAGTTGGAAAATATATGGTGTAAAAATCAAAAAATAGGGAGAGATGAATAAGTGTGGAAGTTGTATCTTGATGGGAGAATTAAAAAATTAAGATAAAAGTAAGAGAAATGATAATAAATGGCTATACATAGCCATTTATTATAAAGTTTTATAAAAACAAAGTTTATAAAAATAAAAGTAATAAATTTTAAGATGGATAATAAAGCTTAACAGATGGCACTGGTGGTGCAGTAGTTATGCCTTGACCTGAGATTTGAATGGTCAGCAGTCTGAAACCATCAGTGTCTCCATGGAGAAACTTTGGACTTTCAATACCAGTCAGAAGTTATGGTCTTGGAAACCCACAGGGGTCATTATGAGTCAGCATTGCTCAAGGACAACCAGAATAAAACTTAATAGTTCTTGTAGGAATACATTTCACTGGGAAAAGGAGAGAAAGAGACAGAGACAGAGAGGGGACACAGAGAGAGGGAGAATAAATGGTGGTGGTGTCAGTAGAAATTTATCAACAAATTATGAATCCAGAAGAAGTTAATTTACTACACACACACACACACTATAATTAAAGAAAAAGAAAGAGGAGGGAAGGAAGAAAAGAGAAGAGAAAGAAACCAAGGAAAAAATAAAAATACAATTAAGAGAAATAAAATATATTGTGTAGAGAAGAGATCAGAAAAGAAATTTAAAATGGGATGTGGTTTGATTGTGGATGTAGAGGGTTAGAGATGATTATACATGTAGCATTTTATTACTACAGCAACAAGTGTCTGTGCCTTCAGAATTGAGGGGGAAAAGTTTCTTAAAAAACAACAGCAATAACAACAACAACAACAAAAACCCAACCTGCTTTGAGTGTATGTACACCAGCAGCAGTTGAAGGGCCATACAGGAAGAGAAAGTAATAGATCAAAAGAAAAATGAAAATAAAACAAAATACAGAAAAATAAAGCTGAAATTTTGTTAAGGATTCCTAATCTGCTCACAGTGTTGGTGTGTATGTCTGGTGTGTTAGGAAGATGAAGGACATGGGGAGCATCAGAAAAAGAATAAATAAGAAAAAATATTGAAAATAAATGTTGTCCATCCCAGGGACAAAAGAACAACAAGTGATCCAAAATCAGTAACAAGGAGGGTATAAGAGGCCTGATAAGGATTGATCAAGAGTAATGTAAGAAAGAGAAACTCTTGAAACCCAAAGAATGAGCATGATAGTGGGACAAGAAGTAGAGGAAAGAACTGGGAGGGAAAGGTCATTTACAGAGGTTAAATACAGGAATAAACATAGAGAAATGTACTTCTATAAGATGCTGGTTAAATACATCTATGTGCATATACTTAATAGGGTTATCGTTAAGCCAGCAGATGGACATTGGACCTCCACTCAAGTACTTCCACAATGCAAGAATATGTTGTTCTATTAAATTGGTGTTCCTTGATGCTCACCTTCCTGACAGAATTAATTAATTCCCAGACTTAGGGCCAGCTTATAGATATATACAATATAGAATAAAGGGGCCATCTTAGCCCATAGAAGGCTCCCAATAGTTTGCAAAGGTTTATATTTAGGGTTTTTGTTTCTTTCTCTCAGTCCTCATCAAAAAAGATGCCCGGTCTGAAAATAGTTGAAATAGATAGACTCGGGAACATACAGAACCTTGATAGTGAATACTTGACCTGAAGAATAAAGGCTATTTTGGAAGAAAAAGCCAAGTGAAAAGCATCACAACTGCTTGTGTCTGGGAAAATAGTCAATCTACAGTAACACCAAATTGCTGGGAGGTTTTCAGAGATTCATGTCCCCACCATGGACTTGAAAGATGCAGCAGTGATTATTCCCTTGTAATTCATTTTTATCGCCATGGGCAAAAAAAAAAAAAAAGATTTTGTAAAATGAGAGTGGATTTCCATAAAGAAAACCAGGTGGCATATCCAAATCCAGTGTTTGTTCCAGATGTAGTTTCATTGCTTGAACAAATAAAGATTTCTTCAGGTTCCAGGTAGGGAGCTATTGATAGATAACCAATGTCTTTTTCCTGAAAAAAGAGTCTCAAAGGACCATGAGGCACAGAACCATCCTTTCTCATGTTTTTTTTTTTTAATTTTTTTTTGGGGGGGCATCACTGCTCTCTGGTGGTGGGAGTAGGAGGCCCAGCCCCACTGTTGGAATTGAACCTCCGTCCCAGTCCCGCGCACAACCACTACGCCACTGGGGCTCAGCCCTCTTTCTCATGTTTATAACAAAGGACTGTGTCAGAATTTAGTCTGCAGAATCCCTGATCACATTTGTCTCACACATAATATGTCAACCTGGTTTGCAATTTTGATCATAATATGATAATTAGACATTCTAAGAAAGAAGTATCTATGAGTCTAGGCCAGGGATGGAGAACCATTTTTCTGTTAAAGGTTACTAGGTTGCTTATAACAATTCATCCTTCATGTGATGGCTAGAACTGCTTCCATTTGATGAGGCACATGGTTGTAGCTGATATTGATAATTTTGGGGGCTTCATACAGTCGATGAACCCAAAATTCCTGATTCTTCCTACACTTGTTTGGAGAACATCTGTTCTTTACTTCAATGAAACATCAGTTGCCTACCCTCTGAGGGAAATGTCTAGGGTTCTAGTGCTGTGGAAAAAGTTGAGGTATTCCTACAAACTAAAGTGAATGGTAATTTTTTTCATCTGGTGCCTCCCACAACTAAAATGGGAGCCCTATATTTAGTGAGACTCTGGATTTTTGAGGCAATGTATCCCACAGCTGAGTGTGGTATATCTGTTTATCAATCAAGTGACTGTAAAAACAGTGTTAACTGTTACTCATTACCAGATTGCTATGCAAGTTACTCTCACTCCTGGACCAGGTGACTTAGCTATTGGTACTTGATTGGGATGCAAATTGAAGGCTTTGGGTGGTGAGGAAGGAAGGAAGGAAGGAAGAACTTCAGCAAAATGGCCCTCAGGTAAGCAGCTTGCTTTGGAAGTTCTGTAGATCTGACCCCCCCTGCTGTTCATCCGAAGCTCTAGAAGCCATGGCTTGACCCTGTCCACAGTCCGCCTGTGGCATACTTGCCTTGGATGTTCCCCCACCCTACCCCACCACGCCAACCGTGCCTTAACCTACCAACCTCAGCTTCACCCGCCATGGCTGGAACCTTCATGCCAAGCCTCCAGGCTCTGTCCCTCCCCTCCCCTCCACTCTCCCCCCTTTCCCTCCTCTCCCCTCCCCTTCCCTTCCTCACAAGCCCCTGAGGTGACCCTGCCTGAAGCCTAGCTTCCCTTCCAACTGCACCCTGGTGCAGGATTTGGAACTGGCCCGGTGTTCAGGTGTGGGTTCAGCAGCCCATAAATGCTTTAAATAACTCTAAGTCCTTATTTGGCAACAGTCTGCAGTTCTTAAAGCAATCTCCAACAGGCTCTTGATGCAGTGGCCTGAATTCAGGTGCTACCCCTCTGTGGCTTTTCCTCCTGTTGGCATCTCCTCAAAGGGGAAGGAAGAATAGAACCGAGGGTAAAGGGATACTTCAGATGTTGAAATATATATAAAATTTATTTAGGGTTCACTTGAGTGATAGGGTAAGGGAGAGAGGGAATAAAGAGGAGCTGATTTCAAGGGGCTCAAGTAGAAAGAGACATTTTTAGAATATTGATGGCAACATCTGTACAAGTTCCCTGGATGCAATTGATTTATGGATTGCTATAATGTCTGCAAGAGTCTTCAATAAAAGATCAATAATTAATAAATAAATAAAATGATAAAAAGAAGACAAGAAATCCTTAAAGTTTTAGACCAAAGCTCTGCCATTCTCTGTAGAGAACTACTCTCATTTTGAGAAACAGCTTTTACCTTGTTACTTGACCTTAGTGGATATTGAATGCCTAGCCTGGAATCACCACGTCACCATGAGGTCTGAGCTGCTTATATAAACTGGGTGGTTTCTGACACACAGAGTCATAAAGTTGGATGTGTATAGCAGCACTCTATTCATTAATATAAGTGGTTATATTGTTTTCACTGTATTTCGTATTTGATCTCTGGTTTCTAATATCCATCAAAATAATGACATAGAACTCCCTCACAAAGAAGTGATAATGAAAAGGTTTATTAAGGAAGTTAGCAGCTTGTAATGTCAGTATTAAATTCTCATGCTAGACCTGTGTATTAGCCTGGGTTAGCTAGAGAAACAAACTCATAGACACTAACATGTATAAGGGAAAGTTTTTGTTTAATAAAGAGTAATCATTCAGTAAAAAAACATTTCAGTCTAATTGAGATCAAGTCTATGAGTCCATTAGCCCATATGTCTGATACCAATCTATAAATTCCTTTTCAGACTAAAGAAATACATCCTATAATGGAGAATGAAGAGAGATCACAGGCCAGTGGGTGGGAAGTCTTGTGGATTCAGTGGTGTGTAAGCATCTCAGTACTGGCAAGTTTCTCCATGTAGCTTCTCCAGCTTAGGGCACTAGCATAGCTCCTTGTGTCTTTTCAGCTGCAATGTCTCCCATGAGCATGTGTCCCAGCTTCAAGGAACTATGTATCTCCTTAGGTCATCAAACTTAGGTCATCAAACTGATTGACAGGCTAACCTCCACCCCTTCTCTCATAAGTGTCAAATTGACAACATGTTATGTAACCAGCATAAGTTGTTTAATTTAAGGGCATATAACAAAGTTTATTCAGGTCTGCTAATAAATGGCCAAAGCGAAATCACTAGAGGTCTTAACTCAAAGGCATTCAACACAAACCCCTTGGGTTTTATCCCAGTTTTCCCAATTAAGAAGTCAGACACCCCACTCCACTCACCAGTATCCTTCACAAAATCACTCAACTCTGTTTGTTCTGTGCGTCAGGAAGTTGACAGCTTTGTTCCATGCCCTGGGTCCTCACTCTGCTGTTGCCCCTCTTATATTATAGCTGTTTTCTAGATCAACCACATTCATTGTGCATGAATCATGAATCCAGAGGCTGTACTCCCCGCCTAGCTTTTGCTATTACTAAGATCCCTCTTCTTGTTTTTTAGATGTATTATTTTCAACTCAGCAGAAAGGTATTACAAGGAATCCTGCTCACAATTACTCACATGGGATTCCTTTCAGTATCTCCCCCATACCTTCTTATAAGACTTACACAGGGCAAGTTCTTCTGTTGGGAGTTAGAAACTGCCTAGTGAGCCACATTAAACGATGGTACACAGGAGATCAGGATTAAAAAGAACTCAATGGTACAAGTAGTCTGCATGAAGTATCCTAAATGCCTAGTCTCCACTCCAATATCTGTCATACTTGTCTCCTTTTGCACCCATGACCTTTCAGAGAGTTCTATATGATCAGTTCTGAACTAGGTTGAAATTGGTTTCCAAATGGTTCTGCATGATATTCAGGTACCACCCAAAAGTGGACAGTAGTATAGCTACCACTTTCTGGGACTTTCCAGAAAGACAACACTTACTCACTCAACCGGCCCCCCCCTACTCATTCAATCACTACTGTTGAGTCAATTCTGAATTGGAAGACAGAGTGTAACAGTCTCTGTTAATTTCTGAGACTGTGTATCAGTTAGAAGGTTTAAGCCAATTAGACACTCAGAGGTAGGAATGAAGTTAAATCTGTCCATACAGTGGTAGCTTGAAGAGACGTTTTGGGGAGTCTTTTGTATAAGAGAGATGGACTCAAGAAACTAATTTTCTCTGACCCTTTGACTTTCTTCTTGCTGGAACTTCAATGGGACCACTCTATGAGTAGCTCATGTGGGCCACCCAACATTGAGAACTGCAGATATACTGCCATGTCTCACCAAACTTGTATCCATGCAATTCTGCACCAACCACCCAATGATCTGCCTGCTACTGCATGCATCTTTCTGAGTCACTGGTAGGAGGCTATGGGGGTCTGACTAGGAACTTATGGACTAGCATTGGACTTATGTAGTTGGGTTGGAATGAATTGGGATGACTTCTTAATATAAAGCTCCTTTTTATACATATACACGTGTCACTGAATTTGTTTCTTTTGACAAGTGGTTCTCAACCTCCTTAATGCCACAACCCTTTAATGTAGTTTCGCATGTTGTGGTGACCTCTCCCCCACCATAAAATTATTTTCATAACTACTTCATAACTTTTGCTACTGTTATGAATTGGTGACCCCTGTGAAAAGGCCATTTGACACCCAAACGGGTCAGACCCACAGGTTGAGAAATGTTGTTCTAGACAAATTGGTCTAATATAGACTGCAGATCCTCTTTTTTTGACCCTGTATTCCAAGGTTTGGATATTTCATCTGAATGTTGTATCTGCCAGCAGCAGGTACACTGGGTCTGAGATATAGAACCATTCCTTTGGAGAATTATCTAACAACATGGAGATTTGAGTGTATAAGACCACTTCTATCATATATTACCTCCAGAAGGTGAATTATTCCCACCAAGAGGCACAGTGTTGTATCCCTTGATCTAGAGGTTAAAAATGCTTCCTGGCCTTTTGAGCCTTCTCATACAACTGTATCAATAGTCAAATAAGGATGTTACTCTATTGAGTGATGTGATTTATCCTGGTTATCAATGGGGAATTGGATTGTACTACCGAATGGGTATGCAGGAAGATAGGTCTGAAATCCAGGCATTAGTAGTATTAGTACTCCCATGTGTTATGATTAAAATATATGGTTATCTACAGCAACCCAGTCCAGACGTGACAACTCACTTACTCTTCAGGAATGAAAGTTTGGATTATGTCACCAGACAAAGGACCATGACCACTTGAGGTACTTACTGATGAAAAAGGAAATGTGAAATGAAAAATAGAAGGTAGTTCTAAATAGAGTCATAGAAAAAATCATCAGGAAAAAATTGTAAATATTATATTTACTCTTTGTATGTATGCATCAAACATTTTTGTATTTTCCCACAGATTTATATACTTTGTGAGTGTAAAATGAAATTGGGGTTAGCGTATTTTCAGTTGTACATCTATCAGTTTATTATGTCAGGTGAAAAGATGGCTTTTTTGGGTTTTTTTGCTTTTAATCATTTTATTTGGGGCTCATACAACTCTTATCACAATCTGTATGTACATCCACTATAAGTAATTTTGTTTGTTGATTATATGTGGTTGATGACAGTGTTACCAATACCAACTTGACATTGTAGGTTTGTTTGATTTTGGTTAACTTGAATTGGGCAGGAGTCTCAGTAGTTTGGCAGTTGAGGGCTCCTCCATAAAGTGATTCATGATAGAATTGTTGTGAACAGCTAAGGACTTGTGGAAATACGTAGGGTAGAGTGCAATCCCTTCGTCAGGCCAGTCTTAATGATGTTTCTTTGGGGACCTGGCCTGTTGCAGAGCTTCTTCATTTCTGACTCATGGTAAGCAGAGTGTGACTGAGTTTGACAATATCCTCACCAAAGTTGCAGCAATATTTAAGTCCAACAATGTATCTCATTGAAGGTCTTCTTCATTTTCATTAACCTTCTCCTTAACCGAACATGATTTCAAGTACAGCTCACTTCCACTCACAGGCTCCAAGTGTAAGAGATAAAGTTTTACATCTTCCTCTCTGAGGAACATTTTGACAGTACTTCTTTCAAGGCAGATTTATTTGTTTCTCTGTTAGTCCATGAGGCATTCACTATTCTTTCCCAGAACTGTAATTCAAAGACATCAATTCTTTGACGTTACTGATTTATTGTCTAGTTTTAAAATGCACATATGAATGATAAAAATACCATTCTTGCTTAAGTCAGGTGCACCCTAATCCTCAAAGGCATATTTGTGGTTTTTAGCACTTTAAAGAACTCTTTTGGAGATTTTCCAAAAATGTTTAGTTTGATTTCCTGTCTCTTGATTTTGAGTATTGATTATAGAACCTCATAAAATGAAATAAAAACTCATAAAACCTCACAAAATTGACCTCTTGGTCAATTTCAATAATTTCAACTTTATCATGATGTTGCTAACTGGATCAACTGTAAATATTTAAAAATAAACCTACTGAGGTGCAATGTATGCCAAATGTTGTCCTCTGAACTTCATCAGTGAATTTTTCATATTTTCTTCTCTTTTAGCAAGTAAGGGTATACCAAATGCATATGGCATACTATAGACTCATGGTTAATGAGTCTTCTATCTATTTGGTCTATGTTTGTGCTCATGCAATCCAGATTTTCAGATTATTGTGTTATCTCACACCTATTTAACAAAAATGATGAAATGATACAACCCTAATCAGTTCCTTTTCTGGGTTTACACTTTGCAGTATCCACTTGCTCTGTTTAAATAACTACCTTTTGGGTTCTGTGTATCCTTGGTATAGACATAATTACATTTTCTCAAATTCTCTCCTTTGAAATGTTATCCATAATTGCCATAATCTACAGAGTTGACAAAACACAAGTAAAATCTTTATGGTATTCTTTCTTTCAGGAAAAGTTCATCAGAAATGATATGCCTTCTTCTATCTTCTCTTCTGAATCTGGATTTTATTACTGGCAGTTTGCTGTTAATTAATACACTGCTATAATCTATTTTGAATTATCCTCAACAGAGTTTTATATAAATAATATTGTTCTGTATTTCCATATTCTGCTGAATCACTTTTTCCTAAAATGGACACAAATGCACATGCCTTCTCGGGTTCTGAGGTAGTTGCCTTCTAAACTTGGGGGCAGAGACAAGACCGCACTTCCATTGTTGCATCTGATTGTTAAATCCTCTCAGTTGTGATGACACTGATTCCTGAGTCCTTACTTTGTGCTAATATCTTTGGTGAAGCTGGAATTGTTTTCATTCAATGCCATTGGTAGTAGATCACATACTGTTTCTTGAAATGGTTGAATGTTTACCACTTCTTTTTTTTGTACAATTAATTTGTGCATTCCTTCCATTTCCCCTTGATGCTTTCTATGTAATTCAATATCTCTCAATAGAATTCTTAATATTTCAACTCACAAGTCAAGGTTTTTCATAATTAAATTCTTTCAGTTTGAATAATGCCAGGTGTAGCATTTCCTTTTGGTTTTCTGTGTCTTTTTTCTATTCATTAAAATATCCTACTTTGATTTCTCAATCTGTCCTTTGAAATATTTTGTTCAGCTCTTTATTTCTTTGGATTGCTTTAGTTACTCAATATTCAAGCACACATTTTAAAGTCTCTTTTAACATTCATTTTATTCTTTATTTTCTTCACTAACTTTTTAATGCCCATCTTCTTTCTTCATATGTGATGTCCTTGATGTCATCCTAAAACTCTCCTGCTTTTTAATTATTAGTAGACCATGTTCAATTCTATTTTTGATTTTGTCTTCCTACATTTTGGTGGGAAATGAACTAGGTTATAAACTGGACCTTATGGGTGTGTCTTAATTTTTCTTCAGGTTCAACTTGAACTTACACATTAGCAATTAATGATTTGTTCTGTAGTGGACCCTGGGTCTACTGACTTATGTATTGAGCTTTTCCATTATTCTGATGTATACAATTTGATTTCTATGGGTTACATTTGGTGAGGTCTGCATTTATAGCTGCCATTTATATTGATAAAAATGCATTTACAATCATCAAGTCATTAGTATTGCCAAAGTTGATCTCCGTTGTTATTTTTGTCACCAAGTCAATATGTTCTAAGGATTTATACTTCTTTTATCCCAACTTCTAGTAACTGGTAGTTATCAATGCATTTTCAGACTTCATAAATTAGTAAAAAAATATTTTTTTTGTCTTTGGCATTAATAATTGGTGCATAACTTTAAGTAACAGCCACTTTAACTCCTCTTGTTTGTAAGCTTAATGGATATCTTCAAATTACTGACAACTTTGTACTTCATAATATGTTTTGAAATGTCCTTTATGATAAGTGACATGTCATTAGTGTTTAATGTCAGACATACAAGCATGATAGATAACTTATCCAATTTAAGATGGCCAACATAGTTCATTAATATCAAAGGTATCATTCTTTATGTGTGTCATTTTATTTTAATAATTTCTAATATCCTTAGATTAAGACTTTGTATATACTTTTTATTATTAGTGAACATTTGCAGTTGTTTCTAATCACTTCAAGTTCTATCACTTCTACAAATGCAGGTTCCAAACGATCTTCTCTACATACTCAGAAAGAGCGAGACTGCTTTGAGAAGTCCATCCTATTTTGAGTGTTTTTTATACTAACAAGCTAATTTCTGGCATTTTAGCAGACCAACGTCGACTGTTAATTATATTGTTTTCACTCATGAAGTTTTAAAGAGGTAGATCACCAAGTTATTCTTTCTAGTGTACTATTCTGGAGTATCAATGAAATATATTCACCCTGAGTGTCCGTGAAAGTATTTGATATTCCATTAGTATAACTTTCAATATTGCAGATACATTAAATTCATCACAGTACAAAGAGTGGTGGGATTTGGATCATATGATATAAGAGATGCAAACGGATGCTTGGGTTTTAAAATTGATGTCATAGAAATATTTTGTTATGTTTCCATTCTACTTTACTCTGAACCTTCTGAATTCCCATTGTTTGAATGTATTCAATTGGGTTATAGGGTGTAAATTAATATCTAAAATTGAAGAGCATACAATAAATATTTGTTTCCATATTTTGACTCTACCATACCTTGTCTAAATTCTAGGAAACAGATTCCAATTCTAGGAATCTGTGACATTGTCATTTTGGGGGTAATAGAAAAAAACCCCACAAAGACATTTCAAAAATACAAAGTAACTTCATGGAAAAAGTACAATGAAAAATTATGGCATTTTCATAGAAAAATGTTAAGCCCTCATGCATATGATAGGCCAAACGTTGGCTATAAAAGATTTTTTTCTTAAAAGTGATACCTATATTTTGTGAGTCAAATTAAATATACAATTCTATATTTGATATCAAAGTGAGGCAAAAGCATAATGTATTTTCAAGAGAATATATATGTATACATATATATATACACTAAAAGATTAGCCAAGGTGATACAGTTACTATTGAAAATTAAATATTAACTTTGATTGTTGGGATGGGACTGACAGGGATGCAGTCTCAGGCAGGCAACCCTACCAACTGCTTTGAATTGGTCCAGCAATGATTGATGTCATGAAATGAGAACTGATTAATTTTTGTAAACTGTGAGTACACTTGGGGAATAATTGGAATGATAAAAATTGCAGGTAAAAATTGTGGAGTAAGAGATTTGGAGAAGGCATAATGAGGCCTTTCAGGAGATTGTTGTGGGTGATTAGATAATTGTTAGGCTCTGGAGAGTGATACACATTCAAAGCAGTGACTTTGAGAGTGATGACACTGTTTCTGACACTCCTGGTCAGGATATTTAGAGACTGTACAATCTACGTGCAACACCTGTTTTCTAAGAAGGAGGTTAACTGTTTATCATGGTGTCCACTTATTTTCCTCATCCCAGCGACCTTTCCAATAGTCCACACTTTATAAATTCACATTAATTTCATTTTTTGTTTGTCAGCCTAGGCTAAATGAGAAAATAATTGAAAACTGTGAGAGAGGGAGAGTGAAGGATTCTTTAAAACAAACTAAACCATCATTGAATACATAGTGACTATTTAAAACTCACTGCCATTGAGTCGATTCTGACTCATGGGGCTAGAACTGTGCCTGTGGCTTTACAAGAGTGAAACAAAGCCTTATCTCTCCCCAAGGAATGACTGGTAGTTTCAGACTCCTAGCCTGATGGTAACCATTTTAGCACCAGGGCTCCAATATCTCAATAAAACAGAGTTGAAGTGCTTCACTGGGTTTCTGAGACTATAATCTTTACTGGGATTAATCATCGCATCTCTCTCCCAGGATATATTTGAACCTGCCAAGCTTGCCACTAAAGAGTCCAATGCTTAATCTACTGCTCCACTGGAGTTTCTTAGTGAAGGAAAAGTACTAATTATCAAAAAATTTGAACAATGTATTAGACTCACTGAGTTTCAGTTTACTGGTCTGGGAAATACAAACATTAGTTCCTATCGCAAGGATCTATTGTTAAAATTAAATTTGATAATAAATTTAAAATATCTACCACAATAACTAATCCCTTTCCTGAAAGCCAATTCCAATGTCCTGAAACTTTATTGGAGAGATGAGAACCGCCTCATAATTTTTTTCAGTACTATACCCCTGTGGAAGCAGACTGTTGTGTCTTTGTTCCAAGGAGCACCTGGTGGTCCCAAGCAGATCTGCTTTTTGGTTCACAGCTGCGTGCTTGATGACTGCCCCACTGGGACACTTGGTCAGAATGGTAGGGAGCATGGGTAAAGTTTCCAACAGAGTTCTCCTGAGACAGTCTTTGCTCCCCCTGAAGAAAGAACCGTTGCACTATGATGGACAAGAATTAGGTGTAAAGGATAGCTTTTTTCCTTAGGAATGTAAGTTTTTTAAAAACTTCATATAATCTCCATTTGAGAATTCTTTTTCCTTGAGCAAATCTATCAAAATTATCCCTCGGGGGTTCCTTTCTTCCTCAAAGTTAATGGGTGACACGAACCACCTCTTTTAGGGAAGAGGCAAATATTGAACTTTTGCTCCATTAGAGAAAAAAATTCTCTCACTTTCTTTCTCTTTAGACAGTGTATCTAATGTTATATTTTTGTTAATTAATTTATGCTATTCTCTGAATATGAATATTTATTTGTATGTTTAGAGAGTGTTGCATTAATAATTGTTCATTTTTCCCTTCATACAAAATAAGGTAAGCAAATAATACATAGGTAAATAAGTGATGAAAAGAATAAAATATAAAAGGTTTAAAAACAATATGCATATTCTATTTTTTGCATAGGTATCATTCATTTCATCTTATTGTAGGAAGTTACCTTTACTTTCCCTTGAAGCAAGGAACCCTGACAGCATAGTGGGTGATGCCTTTGGATTTAATGCCAAGGCCAGCAGTTTGAAATCTGCAGCTTCTCTGCAGGAGAAATGTGAGGCATTCTAATCCTGTAAATATTTTCAGCATTAGAAAGCCAGAGTCAGTTTTACTCTATCTGATAGGCTCACTCTGCCTCTGACAATTCAGATTAGCTGGAAGTGGATTTTTGTTTATTTTTTCTCTTGAAGAATTATCATTCCTTTACTTTCAGTCCATAGTTTTTCATGGACCATCTTAATTCTCATGCCCGCATAGTTCTAATGAAGAATACATTTCCTGGTTAAGCTTGTTATATATCTGCCCAAAAATATTGACTTCAAAATGGACATATAGGATCAAAATGGACTAGCAGGATCAACTTCATTTGGAGGCTTGTTTTAAAAATAATTTGCTATAGGCCTGAGCCCTGGTGGTGTAGTGGTTGAGTGAGGAACTGCGACCCACTGACTTGGCAGTTCAAATCCAGCAGCAGCTCTCCAGGAGCAAGGCTGGGTAGCTACTACAACCACCAGAGGGTGGTGATGCCCCAAGGGGGAAAATAATGTGCTATAGAATCTCTCTTTCTGAATAAGTGAAGCTGGAAAAATTAAAATTTAGAAATATGTCCCAGGTTTACTTTCCTAGGAAACAATCATTAAGAGAGACAGTTTCAAGTGTAGTGATATGACATTCACCACCAAATAGGATATTTGAAGATCTGACTTGAGGTACAATACTGCTTGAGATTGGACAACAATCTACAAACAAGGATATCCCTTCAAGACATCTATCATTCTAATTTATTTACCAACAATAAAGAAGTGGTGCAGTAATTGAAGAATTCTACCAAGGTCTTAAGTTGGAAATCAATCAAACATGTTATTAAGATATTGGCTATTATTGATCATTGGAATGCAAAATGTGGAAACAAACAGGAAGGAGCATTAGTTAAAAAATATGGCTTTGATGACAAAAAAAATGAAACTGGAGTGGCCATCTAGCTGAAAAGCAACAAAGTTCACATGGAAGAAGCATAGCAACCTTGGTGACCACAAGGTGTTGAGGAGATCAACTATCAAAGAACAAAAAAGTCATATCACTGTGAATGAGGGGTGAGTGCAGAGTGGGGATCCCAAACCTATCTGTGGGCAACTGGACATTCCCTCAGAGCAAACCCGGGGAGGGGAAGAGGCAGTCATGATGCAGCAATGATGATATTATACAGTGTTCCTCTAGTTCTTGAATACATCCCCCACCACCACCACCAACATAATCCCAGTTCTACTTTACAAATCCAGCTGGATCAGAAGATGTACCCTAGTGCAGGGAAACACAGGGAATCCAGACCAGAAGAACTCATTAGGACTGGTGGTGAGAGGGGCAATAATGTTAGGTTGGAGGGAAAGTGGGGCAGAAAGGGAGAACAGATTGCAAGGATCTATATATAGCCTCCTCCCTGGGGGATGGATAGCGTAGACGTGGGTGACGGGAGACGTTGCATGGTGTAAGATATGACAAAATAAAAATAATTTATATATAATCAGGGGTTCATGGGGGAAAGCGGAGCAGGGAGGGAGGGACAAAATGAAGAGCAGATACCAGGGACTCAAGTAGAAAGCAAATGTTTTGAGAAGGATGAGGGAAACAAATGTACAAAAGTGTGGATTGTGATAAGAGTTGTATGAGCACCCATTAAAATGATTTTTAAAATTGAAACTGGGGTTCATATGTTAGAATTTTGCAAGACCTATGATACATCCCATATGCTCTTTTTCATCAACACAAAATGACATGGATTTCTCTAGATGGAATACTCAGAAATCAAATTGACTGCATCTGCAGTAAGAGATGATAGAGAAGTCAATATCAGGAACTAGAACAAGAACAGAGAATGGCCATGAAACAGATTCTTAATTACTCATATATCATAAAAGGAGGCTGAACTGAAGAAAATCGAAGCAAATCCATTGGAGCCAAAATGCAATCTTGCATGTCTTCCACTTGAATTCTGAAGACATCTTAACATGTTTGGTCCATTGAACACAAATTCATTGAAAACAGAAGATCTGATGAGCTGTGAAATGACATCAATAAATCATGCATGAGGAAACCAACAGTCATGAAATAGAGAGGAAAGAAAGAAAAGATCAAAGTGGATGCCTGATGTGACTCTGAATCTTGTTCATCATTTTAGAGTAGCTAAGGGAAGTGGAAGAAATGATGAAAAGGAGTTCGTCAGAATATTTCAAAGGGCAGCTTGAGGAGGACAGTATTTTAATGAAATGTGCTCACACAAAATGACAGAACAGACGCACTGTATCTTTAGCTGAAATCACTAAAAAAAGTCAAGTTTTGAGCTGCCATATTGAAAGATGCAATGATAAAAACATTGAATAATGCAGAAAGCATCCAGAGAAAATGGAAGAACACACAGTTACTGTGTCAAAAATAACTTTTGGACACTCAACTAGTTCAAGAGGTAGCATGATCAAAAGCAGATGGCAATTATGGAGGAATTCCAAGTTTCAGTAAAGGTACTAGCCAAAAAGAAGGTTCCTGGAATTTTTGGAATAGAGATTGAAGTATTTCAACAAACTGATAAGTACTGGTAGTTCTCACTTGATTATTTCAATAAATGCAAATAGCTGGCCAACTGACTGCAAGACATCCATATTGTATCCATTGTAACAAAGGCGACCCATTAGGATTCTCAAATTATAGAATAATATCATTAATATAACATGCAAGTGAATTTTGCTGGAGATCCCCCCAAAGTAGTTATAGCAGTTCTTTGGCAGGGAGCTACCAAAAATTTAAGAGAGCTTCAGAACACCACTTAGAACATGAAATATCATTGCTGATATCTACCAGAAAAATATTTTTTGTGTTTTACAGAATGGGCCCAGCATTTGACTATGTGGATTATGACAAACTATGGATATACTTCTTGTGAATTCCAGAACACTTTACTTAGCTCTTCAGTAATTGTCCATGGAACAAAATGACAGTTGTGCAAACAGAACAAGGGAATACTATATTTCATTTTTTTAATTCGGAAAGGTATATGTCAGCATTGCATTTTCTCATTGTAGTTGTAAAATCTGTATGCAGAGCAAATAATAAGAAAAGCTGGATTATATCAGAAGTGAGGAATACTTGAAGTCCTTGCTGATGATGATCAAGAATTACATCCTTCAGAATGCATTACAACTCATTGTAAAGAAAACCAAAATCCTTATTACTGGACTAAGAGGTAGCATCATGATAAATGGAGAAAAGATTGAAGTCAAGGACTTTCTCTTGTTTGGACTTAGTCATTGCTCATGGAAGCAGCAGACAAGATATCAATAGCATTGGTAAATCTGCGGCACAAGACCTCTGAAAAGTGTTTAAGAGCAATTATGTTACTTTGAGGACTAAGGTGGCCCTAACCCAACCCACGGTGTTTTCAGTAGCCTTATATACATGTGTCAGTTGACATTGAATCAAGAAAGCTGACAAAGAACTGGTGTCTGAATTATAGTGCTGGTTAAAAGTGCTAAGGGTGACATACAGTGCCCGAGTAACATGTCAATGGGTCGTGGATGCAGAGCAAGAATCCTCCTTGGCAGTTAGCATGGCAAAACTTCCTCTCACATATTTTGGACAAGTTAAGAGGAAGGATGTAAGGACAGTTGTAAGGATGACATGGGATGGGCAGTGTTTTTTTCTATTGCCCTTGGCGCTGTGAGTGGGGACAGATTCGACAACACTTAATAACAGCAATTACAACTGTAATTATTGATCTTGAGCAAGATTTTAAAACTAAAGACTTTTAAAAGCTAAAAACTTATATATGTTCACCAAAGCAAGTGAAAACAGAGAAACATGCTAAACTTCCCAAGCATCCTAAATCCTGAATTTAGGATGAGGCATGCACTTTATCTTATTCACAATATTTCCATATTTATGCACTAAACATGGTGCTTTTTTAGGTTGGAAATTCTTGAACGAGTGTGACATTCAAGTATTACTTACAAAAGAATGGGGGAGCTTTCTCAAACATAATGCATACCAGAAAGAAGGAGAGGAACTTGATCTTTATAACCATGTCTCCACTGTGTACTTTTTCAGTTAAATGAGTTTAGATTTAGTTTAGGATTATAATTGCTAGTGAGGAGCCAAAGCAAGGAACTGCATAAGAAAAAAGTTTCTTCTATACTGGCTTTGAAAAATCACAATTAAAATAAGGGATGGCCACATTGCAAGAAATTTAAATAAATCAGTAAATTGTAATTATAAACTCTGTGTGCATAGTGATTTTGGACCAAATCATTAAGTCAATTTCTTACTTTATAGAGACTATTCCAGCTAGATGATTCTTATTTCTTTTAAACATTGTTTTTGGTTCCATTGATCCCACTTATTTCAGGCAGTCATTAAATGGATAGAGTGAGTAAAATTGAGATCTAGATGAAAAAGTAAATTCTTAGCATGAAATGTCACCAGAGGAATTGATTGAGAACTTTTATCAGCAATAACTTTCATTGATATCAGTATGAATGATTTTAAAAAGAAAAAAGTAGTTATGTGCTTGAAAGAGTTCCACAGATTAGCTTACTTCAGCAGGAGGAGACCTCAAAGAGTGGTCTAGACTTGCAACTAGTCCGTGTATGTAATTTGCACTTTAGTTTATCAATTTTAGTTGTTGCACTAGATTTGACTTTTTGAGGTACCTTTGGAGAATGATGTGGTAATAATGGTTTAGACTGACTTTTCTTGTCAAATATTTGAGTGGGTAAATAGTTGTTTAAAAATTTAAAAAATAAGATATATGAATAATAGATTTAAAAACAAAAGAAAGCAGATGTTTACATAACAGATGCTATATTCCTGTATTACAATAAAGAACATTGGAAATGTTAACTCATCTAATGCTCAGAACTTTTTCACGATGTGTGATTCGAATCACCAACTACATGTGAAGTATATGTGGCATGGCTACACAAGCTAAAAAATGTGCCTCGGGTGCCTGTGCGAATAACAGGAAAAGGCAGGCTTTGACCCCATACTGTCTGTTCTGTGTCCAGTACAAAGTCAATTCTTTAACCATGGAACTCTGGATGGTAAAATTAAAATATGAATATGATTTTTCCATTTATAGCACAACCACGAGAACTCCAAACTCAAGTAGAAATTAATGAGATAATACTGAACTCTTCTCATGAAATCTGAGTGCCTGCTCTCTGGGAATATTTCTAAATTTGATGCTAAGAAATTTAGAACATTTTCTAAGTACAAGAAAAGTTTAAATTTTCATGATTTTCAGTTCTGAAGAATAACTAAAAAATTACTTTAGTATTTCAGGCAAAATCATATTTGTTGTTATATAAATAGTCAAGATTCATATCCCTCAAGTGTGTATGATAAATGTTCCCTATATTTGTCAAGCATTAAAATTCTTTATAATAGGGTAATATATATACTATAATTTCATTGGAAAACCAATGTAAATACTTAGAACATGTGGCCATCTTAGAAATTTGAACACATTAATCGATGATAATTGTAATGAACTTTAAAATCTATTTTTATCAGATGTAAATTTTTCGGCACTGTGAAACAATGCAGTCTCATTGCAAGTGTATATATATCTAAACTAAAAGTGCATGGTGTCCCTATATCATAGTCATTTGAAACCTTTTGCCCAAATGTTGTACATTATTTGTGATACTACAATATATTATTTTGTCATTTTTCCCCTAAGACAGAAAAATATTTAAAAATTATATCCCACTGAAGGTGTATTCCTGCTGCCGACCAGGCACATTTGCCTGCCTACTGTTGCTGGGAGTTGATTGAGGAGATATTCTTTCCTTTACTCAGCTCACTCTGTGAATCAACCTCTCCTGAGTTGACTCTCTCTGATCATCTGCTACTAACAAGTCAGAACGTGGGACAAGGTAGTGTTTGGCACTTTCCCACAAGCTTTCAAAAGGCATAGGAGAGAGGTACGGTCTCACTTTCTCTCTTATTTTAAAGTTAGTACTCTTCCATTGTCTCCTTCCTATTATTACTATTCCCTATTGTCATTCTGCTCATAATTTATTCTTGTGCTTTCTTTAAACCTTACACTAGCAAAGCGGAGATGCATGTTCTTTTCACCATCAACCATCTTCACCGTTCTTCTGTCTAAGATACTGTCATAGTTTGCGTGTTTCCTTGTGGCTAGAAGGTCTATCACTAATATTTGGATTACTGGTAAGGTCACTCAAGGTGAACAGACTTCAGAGGGGTTTCTAGATTATAAATAGACTGTAAAGATGGAAGAGGCTGACCACTGAGGCTGTCCACTGAAAGCATTTATCATAGCAGCAGAACCTTGTCAGGGATAGAACACAAAGATGAGTGACTTGGATAGAAAGATACAGAAACTATGATGGATGAAGAGCTGTGTCCTTAAAGTCTAAGAAGCTTTAATGAAGTAGATGGAGTAAAAATGTTGGAGTCTTAAAATTTTAACCAGCACTACTCAAACTGAAAAGTAACAGCTACAAGAAAAATCACTAATGATTGGACATAGAATATACAAAGTTTGAACCTAGAGTTATGGAAGTCATCAGAAATGAAATATAATGTATCAAAATAGAAATCCTGAAATAGTGAGCTGAAATAGTCTGGTATGTGTTCTTATGAATGGCACAATCAAATGGTTCACTATTCCAGGAATGACAAAGTCAAGAGGAATGGTATCATGGTCGCTATCAAAAAGATCTTTTCCAAATCTATATTGAAATGCAATTCTCTAGGGCTAGGGTAAGGGTTAGGGTAAGGGTTAGGGATTAGGGGTTAAGGGTTAGAGGTTAGGGTTAAGGAAAGAAGAAGAAAAAAATTTTAAATGAAATGCAATTCTATATATGCGATAATAACTATAAATCTATCAGGAAGACCAATTAATATAGTTATTATTAAAATTGATATTCCAACCACCACACATAGTATTGAAGAAACTGGAAAATTCTATCAAGTTCTTCACTGGGAAGTTGATCAATAAGCAATAAACAACTAGTGACAATTGGAATGTGAAAGATGAAATGAAAGGGAAAGGAACAGTATCTGGAAATGTGGCCTTGGTGAAAGAAACAAAGCAGAAATTTTCAAGACTAACAACTCCACTGTAAATAACCTTTTCAACAATATGCACTGTATTTATACATGTGAACTTCACCATATGGAATGCACTGGAATCAATTGACTATATCTGTGAGGCTAGATGATGGAGAAGTTCAATATCATTAGCCCAAACAAATATGAAACAGACTATACACTATTAATTTGTTTGTTTGTTTGTTTTTTGGGGGGCATCACTGCCCTCTGGTGGTAGGAGTAAGAGGCCCAGCCTTTGCTTCCTGTGGAGCCGCTGCTGGAATTGAACCTCCATCCCAGTGGACCGCAGTCCCACTCACAACCACTATGCCACCGGGGCTCAGCCCCAATTGCTATACTGCACTCTGACTGGTACATCTCTTCCTTGTGACCCTTCCATGAGAGGATGTCCTATTATCTACAGATAGGCTTTCAGTCTCCACTCCAAGCCACCCTGCCGTGCCCCCATTCTCATTGGGTATAGACTGGAAATACGAAAGAAGCAAAATTGTTTGTTTATAACAAGCAAACTTTATTATCTTTAATTTTGTTAAAGATCGAAATCCTGAGACCATGCAGAGATAAAATGCAATACATAAAACAAAGTAGTTATTTATGATAGATGTAGGAATGATTTTTAAATTGTCATAATTTTATAATTGCTGGTAAATAAGAATTCCTTAAAAGCAAACTGTTTTTGAAAAGTTTGCTCACAGGATGAAAAAGAGGTTTTCAGTAATCTAATTGATGGGAAGCATAAAGAACATATCAGAAGCATAAATATATTAAATAAAAGTGCAAAAGAAATTTCTGGAGTCCTTTGCCAATTAGGTAGCTGTATTGAGGAAATAAAAAATGAGTTGAATGTTACTAAAAGAAAATAAATTTGCCAATCATTTTTTTCTCTATAAAAGTTAGGCTTATATTTTTTCTATTAATCACTATAATAGTGTGCTTTGTAATTAGAAGCCAAAAATTTAAGAAGCTTATGCACTTCCTTAAAACATGAAATAAAAATGTTTCAGCTCATTTTATAATTTCCCAAACTCATTAATCAAGACCATTAACAAGGAAGTGAAATAAATGGGTCTGGATTGGCATAGAAAGTAGTTTTAAGATTAATCAAAATGTAAAAAAAAAAACAAAAAAACTTGGACTCTTTAGATATATCCATTCTCCTAATATTAGGAATTAAAATTTAAGGGAAAGAAAAAGACTAATAAAAGAGAGAAGAGAGGGTGTGAGAGAATCTGGAATACGGCATTGTATATGTGCATGAAAACCTTCAACGGGGCTTTCAGAAGCTGTCATTTGGCTGTGTATTTTTAAAAAAGTGAATTAAAAGAATGACCAATAAAGAAGTAAGAGAAAATTCCTAGATACTCTCATGTTTCAGTTTGCTTGCACAAGGGATTTCTATGTTGTTTAAGGGGATCTACATTTCTGTGTTGCTTAAGGGACCCTGGGTGGCATTGTGAGTTACATGTTGGCCTATTAACCACAAAGGCAGCAGTTTGAACCTAACAACTACTCCTTGAGAGAAAGATGAGATTCTGTGCTCCTGCACAGATTTACAACTTAGGAAACTAAAAGAGGCTGTTGTTCTCTGTCCTATAATGCTATTATGAGTCTGGATTGCTTCCGTGACAGTAAAAGAGTGAGATGCATTTTTGTTTCTATTTTTTTCTGCCTTTGATAGTGGACATAATTACTGTCAGACATAGAAGCTACAGTTTTAAATAAGATCTGATTGAGAGAAATTTGGAGGCTCTTCCTACATGACTTGTTACTTCAAAGGAGTTGAAAAAGAAAGAAAACATTTTGAAACTGATTATGGTAGCCATTAGGCAATGCCACTTGAGGTGATTGAATTATGGGATGTTATAATATCTGTAAAAGATAACAATAAAATGATGTTTTAAAATATAAAAAACAAAATACTAATACAATGTATAAAGAATTTTCTAAATTCTTTTTGCAAAAAAATTAATATGCTACTATAAAATAGAGTAAAGCTAAGATTAAATGGACCAACTGGGTAATGTAATGATCTCTGCTAGTAATGTCTTAATGGATAAAGGTCACTAAAATTCAATTTCTGTGTGGGCTGTGTCCTGGGATGGTAGCAATATGAATCCCACAACCACTTCCTTAGGAAATCCATAAAATGGTTGCGATCTGTGAAATCCAAAGTAACAGTTCTATCTTGTCATATAGGGTCACTCTGAGTCAGAACCAACTCTCTGACCATGAAAGGTTGCTTCATGTTTTGTTTTATGTTTATGATATCACAGATGGAGAAAATAGCACGTCAAGAAATAATAAATTGAATACTGAGCCCCCGTGGCGTAGTGGTTGAGTGTGGGACTGTGGCCCACTGGCTTGGCAGTTCAAATCCAGCAGAAGCTCTCCAGGAGCAAGGCTGGGCCTCTCACTCCCATCAGAGAGCAGTGATGCCCCCCCCCCCACCAAAAAAAGAAATAATAAATATGTTCTGTGGATTTTAAATTAGATAAGGCACACCAGAGCAACCGAATTCTTTTGTATATATAAAAAACATCTAGGTGATAATGAAATCATCTAGATCTAAGGAAAGATGTGGTTATATAAGGTATACTAATGTATCACCCCGCTGAGTGTTGACATATGATTAAATTTTATTTTTATAAGACTACGGTTCCAAGGACTATCTATCGTGTGTCTTAAATGAATCATGCGGTGGAGCCCTGGGGGCACCAGTCAGCAGTTCGAAATTCCTGTGGGAGAAAGATGAGGCTGTCTACCCTCAGAAACCTGCGGGGACAAGTTCAATCTGTCCAATAGGGTCAATGCACGTCAAAGTGGAGTAAATGGTGCTGTGAGTAAAGGTGAACGTAAATACACTATTGGTGATAAATATGTAAGTAAGCTGAGCTATCTCACATACTCCAAATCCAGCATGAAAAGAATATTTAAAACAGATAATAAAAAAGTTTTCCCCAATAAAATGATTTTTAATTAATTTAAAAAAACACAGAGAAAGTATATAAGACATCTGGAAAGAGAAAACTGACACTGAAAAATTCAGCAACAATAAAGTTATTAAAAAGAATTAAAATATGCTAATTGATGATTATGACTACACACATCCGCACACAAAACAGATTTTTTTTTTCACACAAAGAGCAACGAACCTAAGCATGGTGCAGTCACCCCTTCAGATTCAAGAACTGATGCAGAAAATGGGCTATGGCTTTCAAAGTATATCACTGAGTGCCTGAATGCTTTTGGACAGTTTCTAGATTGAAATGAAGAATAGTTGTAGAGTATTAATTTTGTCATAATTTATCAGCAGGAAATAAGTTATATGCAGATTTGCATAAACCATGGGCTATAGTAAACATAAAATGGGATAAAATAAAAGTTATCTTATTACTTGGGAGTTACTTTTGAAGGGAGTTTAAAATTAAAATTTTGAATGGTGCTAAAAACCATCAAATTTTGAAGAAAAAAAAAGGAATAAACTGCTCCATGTTCTTATGGAGAATTTACAGATATTCCAACATAATGTCCTATTGAATATTGGACCTAAAAGCTAATGTGAAGTAATTGTTTACTGGGTTTATAATAAAATATTTACTTGATGAAAAGTTGCTTGTAACACTGAAATGTCTCCTAAGGAGTATTGTGAAGATTTTCCATCAGGTAGGACTCTCCAGACAGAGTTTTATTGCCACTCTCTATTTTGCAAGTGCACTAAGACACAAGTGGAATTTTTGCTATCTTTGGAAGATAAGAAGGTGCTAAGTTTCATATCTGCTATTGAATTATTCTAATATCAAACTTTATTATTCAACTACTAATGTCCAAAACAAAGAAATTAAAGATTATTACCAAACTATACTATCTGAAATTGATAACACATACAATCAAGATGCTTCGATAATTCCTGGTGATTGGAATGTGTGGTCCAATCACATCTAAAGGGGAGGCCCGACACAAACTGGGCCTCTTCACATTTTGGGCTCAACATGTCCTTCACTTGTGAATTCTACATCAACCTATTTATCAAGTGACATGAATGGCCTACTATTTTTATTGGACCCCAGAACAAGAAAAGTTTCTGTGACAGGTTCAGGCTGCCTTGCAAGCTGCTTTGCCATCTGATTGGACCATATGATCCAGCTGACCCAATGGGGCTGGAGGTGTCAATCATAGAGAGAAATGCAGAATGAAGCCTTTGGCTGGCCCCTATTGGTGAATCAGAGTGTAGACCCTTGGGATTTTGGAGTGATGTTCTGCCATTCTCTGCAGACAACTACTCCCCTTTTGGGCTGTTGGGATGTTACTGAGTCTTAGTTGAGACTGAGCACAACACCGAGGCCTGAGCTGCCCGTCAATGACTGGGTATTGTCTGACGCATAGAATCATAAAGATGATGTGCACCACACCCCACTCTATAATTAAATGGAATTAGTATATGCAAGATCCTGTATGATACTGGTATCATGAAGATACCAGTAAGCTTCATGAAGTGGCCCAAATGCCCACAGACGTCACTCTTATCACAATACCCACCTCCTCCCTGTCTGCACATAGGGCATCCTGGGGTGTTAGTGATGATAAGCTGACTGAAAAACAGAAAAGTGATGTTTGGTTTATTGATGATTCTGCAAGATATATGGGTGACACTCATAAGGGGACAGCAGGAGAAATACAGTCCCTTTCTGATTATATAGGACCACTTCCCTCATGGAGCAGGCAGCATTTTGTTCTTAATGAAATACAGACCTAATCTGAATATGGCGTTCCCCTCCCAGCAAACAATGCTTCTGCCTGTACTACAGTTCACTAACTTACATAATGCCCTATGCCAAGGCATGGCGTCACGCAAAGCGTTGATTCAGATCAAGGAACTTACTTTATAGCAAATGAAGTCAATCGATGGGTCCATTCCTATGAAATTCACTGGTTATATCATGTCCCTCATCATCCTGAAATAGCTTGCTGCCAGAATGACGCAATGGCCTCCAAAAGACACAATTATAGTGCCAGATAGGTGGGAACACCTTGTGGGACTAGGGAAATGTTTTCCCGGAAGTAGTATATGCTCTAAATCAGTGGCCAAGTTTTGGTGCTGTGTTTCCAATAGCCAAGATTCATGGATCCAGGAACCAAGGGGTGGAAGCTGGAGTGACACCACTCTCTATTATTCCTAGTGATCCACTTACAGCATTTTTTATTCCTGTCCCAGCAACTCTATGCTCTTCTGGCCTGGAGAACCTAGTCCTGAAGGAAGGAACTCTCCCAACCTGGAAACACAGCAGTGATTCCACTGAACTGGCAGCTGAGAATGCCCCCTAGACACTTTGCGCTTCTCATTCCTTTAGATCAACTCAATACAATAACACTTATTGGTGTGATTGATCCTGATTGCCCAGGAGAAATTGGACTGGTGCTACATAATGGCAGTAAAGAAGAATATGTCTGGAATTCAGGAGATCCCATAGGCCATTGCATAGTACTACCAAACCCTGTGATTAAAGTAAATGGCAAACTACAGCAACCTAATCCTGACAAGGTATCTAATGACCCAGACCCCTCAGGAATGAAGATCTGTATCACCCCAACAGGCAAACAGCCACGGTCAGCTCAGGTGCTGGTCAAGGGTAAAGGTAATTAAGCAAGGGTAGTAGGAGAAGGAGTTATATCAGAAGAAGGGTTGTAACATATCAGCTATAACCACATGAATCAATTACAAAAGTGAAGTTTGTGATTGTCAATACTTCTTCTTTATATGTGCTTATTGAATTTTTTCTTTTGCTCATGTAGGATGCACCAGATATAATTAGATTCAGTGTGTTTCCTTTTATGTATCTGATAGATTTCTGATGTTAGGTATAAGTGTGATTTCATTAATGTCTGAGAACTATATATGGCCAAAGAATTATGGACAGGAGTCAAGTTGGCAAAGGGTGGACAGTGATAGTTATGATTATTGTACCAATCTTAACACATAGGAATGTGTGGGATAAATCAGGTTGCATTTAGATTGGAGGGCAAAGAGATAAATAGCTTTGCAAGGCCCTCTTCACTCTTTCTTGCTCTTTGGTGATTGAAGTGTGCTGGAGCATATTTCTGCTATAGCTGATTTTCTGCCTCAACACGTGAGCTACACGTGTTGCTACTATCTGAGGGCTACGTCAACCTATGAATCATCTTGCTAGAGATTGAGACTATATGGAAACTTGCTTCATCATTCTGCTGGTACATACGTTGCTTGAGCCTGAAGCTGGTGGATCCTGTCACCTTGCATTGCTTGTGTTCGAGACACCATCCATGCCTGTTTCTAGTTAAGTTCCAAGCTACTGGCTCTTGGTGACCCACCATGCTGCTCTGCCAGTGGGCAGACTCTGCTTGCCTTGCCTGAGGGAAAGCTCTGCTGTCTGCTTCCTTGACCTCGGACCCAGCAGTTCACAGGGTTTGAAGGACATTCAGTATATTAACTGTTCTATGGAAGTGAGTTGAACTGAAATCTCTACAATGCTGTGAAGGGGTATTAACTGCTAAAATTCCTTCTCCCTGTATGAACCTGTATGTATGTGTACATATGTGTATGTGTATGTATATGAATATAATCATAAGTGTCCTGGTTTTATTTCAGAGAACCCTGCCAAACACAATGCTGAATCAACGATATGGGGGGAAGAGGTCTAAGCTGCTTTGAAGGCACTGGTAAAATAAATATTTAAAAGGAGCAAGGGGATTCTGTATGAATTATATCTGACTGACACTTGATAACAATTATAACAATAATTCAGAAAAAGAATTAGTACAAGGAGATCCTGATTTGAACATTCAAAACGAAAAATAAATCTATATTCTTTAAAACCAATGCATATGATATTTCTGTAATAGCAGCACTGACAAAATCAAGTAGCATCTTACTTTAATCCAGGGTAAATATCTTAAGTAAACTGATCTGAAAGTATGTCTCAAAAACAACTCCATGCAAGGAATCAATTTTTTTTTCTGACAACCTCATTCCTAGAGATTCCTTCTTTCTTGCACTGTTTGTTTTTCCTCCAGGAGCCTTTGAGGTGGTAGGCTGCAGGGAAGGGAGATGGAAGGACATCAACAAATACTAATGCTGCACTCCTAACAGCTACGTTCTTTTGATCCTTCTCTTTCAGGTTTCACTGAAGTACTGGGTAGTGTGGCTTGGAGAAGGAAGGACAGGAATAAAGCTAGTTCTGCCTGCTTCAAGGTGATTTCCCTTGAAATTGAGTAAGGTGGATTAGTCCTGGTGCTAACACACCATTACTGATGTCAGATAATGGAAATGTTGTATTTAATCAATTCTATAGTATTACCGTGCTAGAGAGTCAGTTATGTCAATTATGTCCCATAGGACATAATGTCCCAATTATGTCCATAGGACAGAGTACAACTTTCCCAGAAGTTTTTAATTGTTGATTTCCATCTTCCTTCTTTAGCCCCTCTGGTGGGTGAGAGTTGCTCACCTTCAGTTAAGCACTACTATATCAGAACTCATGAGGAACTATTGAGTCAAATATATTTTTCAATATTTTCTTACTTGCTTTTAATTAGCTAACTTTATGAAACCTTGCATTTGTGTTGGCATATTGTGTTGGAGTAGGTTCTTTATGGATGCAAAACCAGTGGCACTTATATGCATATAAGTGTAGATGGAGCAGGTTTGTATTAAGAAATGTTGCATATAGTTGTAGAAGTCTGGTTCATGTCTGTGGGTCAGATACAATATGAAGGCTTTTTCTGATTCCTGTAGTTGTAAAGGGAGAAAGGCAGGAAACACAGACCATAGTCTGGTGGATGCTGACCTGAGCAAATCTGAAATGGGACGAATGACTCTATGGTAGGCAATCTGCTGATGGCTCTTGGGATAGCCTGGAGATATAATGGGAGGTCAGGGACCCAGGTGTAGTACCTGAAATCAACAGTAGAAGTGAGAGCTAGCTTCCACACACTTGGAATTTATACAGAGAATGAGCCACACCCAAAATGAAAACTTTCTCAGTTTTATCAAGGATAGCACCAGATTAAGGATTAAGGAGATCTATTCTTCTCCGAAGGGGCCCTGATGTTCTAAGGTTAGGAATTAGACTTCAAATCATAAGAAAAGTGGTTCAAATCCACCAGGAGAAAGATGAAGTTTTCTACTTAGAAAGCCATGGGGGTGATTCTAACCTGTCTTATGGGGGGACTATGAGTTGGATGGACTTGAGAGCAGGGCGACTTTAGAGTGGCTCTCTCCACACTGCTTGACCGCTTTATAAAAGATTCCATCATGGAGTTGACCATACAATGTTAAATCCTGTGTGAAACTCCTGGCCCACTCAAGTTAATATAAAACTTATCATGCATACCAATAAAAATCACATTTTTTTTATCATTTGTAAAAGTTTTTTAGGTGGGGAGAAGGGTTGTTGTCATACCAGTCTATTTTTTTAATAGTCTTTCTGCAAATTTGTTTTTTCTTTTCCTACTCTGCTTCTTTCACGAATTGCTATTCTTTTTTTCACCCAATTAATCCTATTTACAATGGCTTAGTGGAAATATACCACCTAGTATCTTGTCTCTTTCTTTTAATCACAAAAAATCATAGCACTCTCCCCACCCCCACAGACAATGTTATTAATGATAACCAGAATATTTGTTGGAAAAAATAGACAATCATTGGATCATGATTTTCACTTGTCTTCTCTCTCTCAAATCAAATAAAGTTTTCTCATGTGCTGAAGTATGGAAAGCAGACTGACCCCGCAGCAGTCTGAAGACTAAAGAGGTTGAGAACACAAACTTTAGAAGTTCACTCCCAGAGATAATAATTTCACTTCTTTCTCTCTCTATATATATAAATATACATACATACACACACATACATACACATGTACATTTATGTACACATATATATTTCACACAGATATATTCTCACCCTCACACTGAAATGCTTTCTTACCCATTCAAAGAACAAAGAGAAAAAAGCACTATTTAGAAAGGAGATTTTCAAAAGCCTTGGATACAATTGCTGGACTGCTCCCAATAAACGGAGTGTTCTTTGAAACTTACAGAAGCGTAGACTGACACTATATATCTGAAGTGTCTTATGTGCTTTTTAGTGTAATGTTCTGCAAGGATTCGACTCAATGAGCCATGCCCAGTGACTAATTTGACAGATCTTGAAGCTGTTTCTTGCATCTTGGTTTAACCTGTCAATATTCTGATATTCCTTAGAGCTTGCCTGAAGCTACTAATACTCTCTGGATTTAAGTAGCAATTGCAAAGATGTTTAACTTTTAACTCAATTCCGGGGTTTAACTGTCATTTATGTGATTACTTAGAGTGACATTCCTAAAGTGTGAGCTCTCAGGATCATTAAATTTTAATTTTCTTTAAGTATAGAACAAGGAGATTATGTTCAGTTTATTATCTTTGACCCTTTACACTTAGACAATTTTGCAATTTAATTTGACTTATGCTGTACATAATTCATGTGGCCCTGGTTGTTATGTACTTTTATTGGTACAGAGGTTTCTTCAAATGCTTAAGTTAAACTCTGGCTTCCTTTACTACTGTAGAAAGTTGTGTCTTGGATAGGAAGAAGAAAAGAAGAAAAGAAATCATGAGTGGTAGGACAATTTTTGGGTTTAGAAAAGACTCAATCAGAAAAAGAAAATAATGTAAATTATTAAAATAAAACTTTAACATAATTTTACTTGAATTTTGTTAAAATAACTTATTTAACAAAGAATATAATTCTCTGTACATCAAGGAAACAAAACAAATTTACAGGCATTGAGCCAAGAGAGACTGAGAGCACCCTTATAGGACAGGGTATAATTGTCCCTGTGAGTTTCAGAGACTGTAACCTCTTTGGGGATCAGAAACCTCCATCTGTCTCCTGAGAAGAAACCAGTGGTGTCACTATACTTTTAGCAGCAACATTTCCCTAAATATTTTAAAACAATGTCAATAATGAAAAAAATTCATTATCTAGATGTCACTTTCTAGTGCAACAGATATTAACTATATAGTGATGCAGTGTAAATGTTGATATTAAGTAAAATTTAGAATTATGTTTTAACTTACACCAGTCACATTTCAGATGCTTAATAGCCATATACAATGCTGGTTAATGTGTAGCAGAACATTTTCATCAATGATTAGATGCCTGGAATATAGACATTGTACTTCCAGAACCTGATTCTTTCTAGTAGATGAGTTACTACTTTGTCTTTAAAAATACTTTGTTGCATAGCACTGGGTCTACATTTTGTGGACCTACATTGACACAAAGACCTCTTTAATGTGCCAAAGAACAGTGTGGCAAAATACATCTGAATGGAAAAATTTATATCTAAACATTCTGGAAATTCATGATCATAGCCCAAAGAAATTTCTGACATCAGGGCAATGCAGACACAGTGCCCTGAAGATCACTTATTAAGAATGGAGCACCATATAAACATAGTAAAAGAAAACATATTTATTTATGTGCCACATGAGATATTAGAATAAGGAGTTTGCTTGTGCTGTATTATTCCTCACAACATCTGTGTTAAGTAACATATCATATACCAAGCTCTAAGTATGGACAGACTAATTTTCCCCAACTCTCACTGCTGAGATATTAAAAAATTGAGGACTTGATCTCAAATTTAGTTGACTTTCAAACTTGTGATTTACCTGCTATTATAACATGTCTTTGAAATCAGCTGCTGTAGAGCTGACTCCCTACAGAGAACAGAGCAGTGTTCCATGGGGTTTTCTATAGCTGATTTTTCTTGGAAGCAGATCCTCAGGCTAATCTTCCAGGGAGATTTTATGTAGATGTATGAGGGGTAACTCCCCCGGTGCCCCCAAAATGGAACTTTTTTTTTTCAAATAGGTGTGTCCAATTTTTTTTTTATTAACAAAACAACCTTTTCACCTACAGAGTACTCTCCATTACATGTAATATGCTTGTCAAGTCTGCAATTCCATTATTGGAAGCATTTTCCAAACTCACCTGTTGGGATGATTAATAGCACCTCCCTCAGTTTTTCCTCACCTCTTCTATGTCTTCAAACTCACTGTCCTTTCAGGTTCCTCTACATTCATGGAAACAGAAAGAAGTGCCAAGGAGTGAGGTCCAATGAGTAAGACCCGTGGGGCAAGAGAGGCATGCTGATTTTTGCAAAAGAAAAAAAAAAAGGCACAGTGAGATGGTCGTGTGAGCAGGTGCATTGCTGTGGTGGAAAAATCAGTTCCCCACCCCCTAACACCCTGTCTGCCACAAATCAGGCCATTTTTTTGTCACACACTGTTACACAATCTTTTGAGAACATTGGAAGTTTGATGAACTTTCTGAGCTTGTAAAAAGAAGTCCAAATGCACTGTAGGTGACTTTTTCATCTGTTCATGAAGTTGACAGACACGCAGGAGAACTTTGTCATCAATCAATACTTCACCATTTTTGAAAGAAGAAAACCACCAGTACACTTGAGTTTTTCTTGTAGTGCTGTCTTCTTGAGCTGTGTTCATTATCACAACAGTTGCTGCAGCATTTTTCCTGAGTAGGAAATAAAATTTCCCAGCTTCGTCTTAGTCTCTTAAATTGATCATCAGAAATAAAGAGGTTTAAATGAAACTGCTTTTTATGAAAAAGATTACTGTGACCTGATACCTTCCAGGTGACACCACAGGGTGCACTAACTCACACAGAGTTGCCCACTTAATGGGGACAATGTGCACTACAAAAGCCCTGTCCAGTGCAATTTCATTTGGTTTTTGGTTGGTTGGCTTGGTTCTTTTTTTGACGGGGGATAGGGAGAGTTAGTATACCCTCCTAACCCTACAAAGACTTCTTAGTCAATCAGATGCATAATTTATACCATCTAGCCCAAAACCAAACTCACTGCCATCAAGTCAAGGCCGATTCCTAGAAATACCACGCGACAGGGCAGAACTGTGCCTGTGAGTTTCTGAAGTATAAATCTTTACAGGAATGCAATCCCTGTCATTCTCCTTTAGAGTAGCTGCTGCTTCAAACTGTTGACGGTGCAGTTGGCTGTCCAACATGCAACCGTGCCACCAGCTAAGGATTTCGTATAATATTACTTTATGGACACTATGTGCCTTTACTTTGGGGGACTTGATGGGCCAAGAGATATTACTTAGTTATATATTTTGAGAGGGAGCTTTGGTTGTGCAGTGGTTAAGTACTAGGCAGCTAGGAGAGGGATTTGTAATTTGAATTTAACAGTGAAATTTCGAGGGAGGAATGTGTGATACTCGACTTCCAGAGAGATTCTAAACTACAGGAAACCACTGCCATTGAGTCAACGCCACCTCAAAGTGAGCTGAGCACAGAGCAAAGTAGAACTATCCCGTCAATTCTTCAGGATGAGAAATCCTCACAGTGACAAGTGGTCACATCTTTCTTTGGAGTGGCTGGTGAGTTCAAATCACCACAATTTTGGTAACTATAGAGCCCTTTAACTATTGCACCACCAGTACTGCTGCCATTAACATCACAGCTATTACCAGTAAATCCTTTGTAGTCATTCTGCCCCTTCTATTGGGTCACTTCATGATTGAATTTGAAATCAACTCCACGACACTGTTGTTTTTCTTGTGCTTGGTTCTTAACTCCTTAACATTTTATGTTTCCATAGGAAAAAACTTTGTATATGAAGGAGTACTAAATAGGACATATCTCCTATGTTTTTATGTGATGGGTGGAAATCCTGGGGAATTCTGCTTATCTGAGAATAAAAGCACCAGTTCCATCTTAACGCTCTTTAATTCTGAAGAGTAAAATTAACAAGAAGGAAATGACAGCTAGTTAAGTGAGAAGCTTTTTCACTTAAGAACTCCACGGCACATCTAATCTAGCAAAGACATGTTCCCTGTGACATTGATAGAGGAATGAAGACTGCAAAAGTTTCCATCAATATGAGCTGATTCAGAATATTAAAGCTATACACATATAACAAACTGATTATACACGAAAAGAAGATGAGTATTTTCATCACGTGACACAGAACTCCTTCTCCTGATGAAAGTCTTCCCTGTTTGGGTGAGTTAATAAAGGAAAAGGAAAGGAGAATCTAAGCAAATAAAACTAAAATCAAGCAAATGTATATCTACAGGAAGAAAGGAATTATGGGCTCTCTTTCATCAATATTCGGTTTAGACACTCTAATTCAGGAACTTTCTTATGCCACTTGACAGCTTGGTTGACTCTACTGGTGGCACGAGCCAAAAAGACTCCTAAAATAACCATGCTTATGCGCCAGTATCTCCTCAAGGGTTTGCCAACATATTCTGTGCGACGTGAGCAAAGGAGATAGCCCTCTGTGCAGATCGTGAGAGCAAATAAAGACCAAACTCTTGGATGTCAGGGTTCAAGCTGTGTGCATGACTCAGCCTGGTAATGTCCCAGCTTGGCAGCATGGTGCTTTTTTTCATCTGACATATTTCTTCATATTTTGCTTTTAAAGGATATTTAATTTAAACCCAAAGAAAAAACTTGGAGTCTTTTCCAGCCATAAATCCTAATATTAAAACAGTTTTCATAGCAGAATTGTATATAAGTAAAACAGCATAATTAATTGTCTCTTGAGATCTCCTGGAGAAATCTCCTTGCCGCCAATGAAAAGGGAAATGATATGACCCTAAAAGACATGAAAAAGAGGAGAGGAAATTACTTCTCCTCCCGAATTTGTGGGAATAGCCTCGTATGGATCCACTTCCTTTCTGCTGCACAAGTTGTTGCTAACATATCTTGAAATTTTACATACCCAGAGGAGCTGACTGCTCACTCTCCTCCGTCTTGAACCTATTTTCTTCATGAGCATCTTGCTCATTTTTAAGAGAAAAAGTTAAATTTAGCAAAAAGAGCCTTTCAGAGCTGAGTGTTCTGGCTGATCTGGGAGCCTGGTGATTCTATGCCAATTTGGAGTTGAAACTTCCAATCATGCCAAGTCTGTGCTTATTTTATGACAAAGACGAAAGTCACAGTTGGATTTGAAAGGCGGCCATCCAGCTTGTTTCATTCTTGTCTCAACTCTTTGAGTGTCTGTCCCTATGAGTTAAGGCTTTGTAAATATACAGGTGTCCACGTGTCCCAGTGTGAACTAAAATTTTGTAACGCCAGCCAAGGGGTTGATTCATTAAAAAAATAAAAATTGCCAAAGGATTTTTATTTAGTATCTGGAGATAATATGTGTTCCCTAATTTGTTGCCTATGCAAGTTGTACTGTTCACACATAATATTCATCATTTCTTAAATATTCCCAATTCATAATCTGACATATGTCCTGGGAGTTTGACCAGTTCTCTTCTATGTAGGACTATGTTTATAGAACAGTAAGAGATTTAGGAAACACTAAACAAACTCATTTCACATTTATGGCATATATACATGATCTACTGAAAAATAAAAGTAAGCAAATACAATATTGCAATCAATTATTATACCTAATGTGTGACATATTAATGAACAGTTGTAGTCCTTATTTAAACATTTGGCATCCTAGTAACTGCTTTTTCAACTGCTTCAGAAAACTAGTGCCCAGAGTGCCTAATTTAGAACAACCTTAGAATCTAGGCATTGAGGGAGACATTCAGGGTACTTGTGCTGTTTTGCTCTTAAATATAGGTATTGGCATTGATGTAATATTAATTGTAAAGTGAATTTTAAACAGGTTTTATGTATATAATACCATTTTTCTCAAATATATAAAACAGCTTATTTGGAATAATCTTAGAATTATGCTATCTAACATGTTTAAGAACCTTTAATAAACATGCAATATTCATTTTTGGTGTACTGATTGAATACATAATATGCCTAAATAGATTCAGATATTTAAGGAAATATGCATGAATAGACATCATTGTTATACATACCACTTTTTTTGCAACATTTCTTTTACCCTAGTTGGAAACTTAGAAATTTTCTAAGTCATGATAAATTATTTAATTTACATATATAAATTATTCAATAATAAGTACAATCACAGCAGGTTCCCAAAATAATTCATAAACAGAAGCAAAAGGGAGCTTATATTTATTTTTTAAACTACAACAGTAACATGCTTCACATAGGTTTCATTATTTTAACACCTTAATTATTTAACTGAATGAATGAATTAGTCCAATGCACGCTATTAATATTTCACACTAACTATGCAACTTTATAATGATAATTAAGCACAAAGAGGAAAAGACTTTAAAAAATACAATTTTGTCAGATGTATTCATAGTTGTTATCAATTTCAGCAATGGAATGAACTAGGGGAATACAAATTATTTCTGACATTCCTATATCTGTGAATTGTATCCCTAAGATTGAAATGGGCGTACTATCATCAAGCACACAGGAAAGCTTTGGTGGCACACGGAAACATTGCCCAGTGAGGTGATAGTGATGGTGGATTTGCTGGAGGGCATTACAGTGTGTGCTGTGTTCAATGACGGTGGAAGAGCAGCAGAATGAGAAAGGCTCTCGATGGGATGGATGGATGCCATGGCTGCAACAATGGACTCGGGTAGAAGAACAATCGTGAGCTTGAGGCAGGGCCTGCAGTGTTTCTTTCTGTTGGGTACCAGGTCCCCATGTGTGAGAACTGATCTGATCACACAAGAACGATTTAAAACACTGTAGCAAGAGATCTATTGAGGATTTCCCTCATTTTCATTGCCTCACAACTTTGTCATTTGTCTTCTGCTTTTTTCTTTGTTGGGCTTTCTTGATGATATATATGCAGTAAAACAACAAACTCTTGAAAGATAATTTATACTGGTGATAGGTACCTCATATATATATCAGATTAGAACCTTACTTCTTATAGTCTCCAAATTCTAATTTTTTGAAAGTAGGTTTTCAAGACTTTATTTCAAGGTACTTCTGGGGAGATTTGAATCCCTGAGTTAGCAGGCAAGTTTTTAACCATTCACACTGCTGGTACAGGATTATACAAAATAATTTTTTCCACAATAAAGTAAGTTATCCTGGTGTGATTAGCAGTGTGGGGCAAACCTGCCTCATGCTCCATTCTTCTTTATCTACTCTGACACTAACTGCTCCACCCAGTATATTCCACTGTACATCCATGTTGGATTCAATACTTTGTGATAATGACCACACAGCACTCACAGACAATACTCATGATGAAGGATATTTATTAAAGCAGCTAATAGGTTGCCACAGTCAAAGAGTTAGGGTACAATCATTAGTCTATGCAGTGGTTCTCTACCTGTGGGTCATGACCACTTTGGGGGTTGAAAAACCCTTTCACAGGGGTCACCCAATTCAAAATAGAAGAAAAATTACAGTTATGAAGTAGCAATTAAAATTTTATGGTTGGGAGGTCACAACAACATGAAGAATTGTATTAAAGGGTTATGACTTTAGGAAGTTGGAGAACCACTGGTCTACAGCATGGTATCTGCTGAACCAGAGGTCCGGTCTCCCTCAGGCCTTCATTCTTTCAATGGCAGAGTGTTGGCCTTGCTTCCATGGATCAGAAAGCCAGCCTGCCTGTGCGACAATCCCATAGTCTAATGCAAGAAGAGAAGATGTTATCTCAGAGTCTGTGCCTCTTTGCCACCATCTCTAATGCATAGTGCCTCCACCATCTCAGAAAGAAATCTTGGACGTGTGTTTGCAATGGTTGTAGAATATATCTTTGTGTCCAAAATGCTATTATACACCAAGGCATGACATGCATGCATCAGAAGGTGGCCAGCCTCTGATATACTCACAGCATGGGTTCAACAGGCAGTTGTGCAGTCATAATTATTACTTATTATAACAACAATATAGAGATCATGACAGAAAGAGAAAGAAGCAATAAGTCAGACCTACATAACATCAGGGTAACATGTTCACCTCCGCCCTGTATAGTGGTCCGCATGGAGAGGGAGCAGGATGTGATAAGGAAAGACTTCACACTCCTGGTGGTAGGTGAACAGATCTATATTGTTAGGGGCCATTGACAATGACTTGAATCACACCCATAGGCCTAGAGGGAAGCAGATCACTACCTAACTTGAGTCATGCAAACCCGTCAGATAACTGGGAGCATCTGGGAGATTAGCTATCTTAATCAGCCTTACCACAAGTCACATGAAGACATCATAAAATAGGGAGCCTAAGTGAGAATGGCTGACTTAACCAGCACACTGAATGTTCGCAAATCGCTTGCTTAATATTTTGGAGTATATGATGTAGAAAAGTACCATCTTCATCCCACATGCATGGAGTTGTATGCTTTATCTTTTAGCAGGCTAGATTCTCAAGAAAAATGAAGTATGGTGTCATAAATCATATCTTCTATTAAGTAGTTTTAAAGTTGCTTCCAATGAAACGAAGTTTGTGACTTGTTTCACACCCTCTGCGAAAATCATGACTTTACCTCGCCATAATCTTTAAGAGAGAACTCTCTCTAAATTGGAACCAGAGCTATAGGTGTTGAGTCTAGAATTATGACATATCACAGAAGGATTTATGGCAAGAAATATAATGTACTACATATCACCTGGCCTTTCCACGTGGCAGTCATAGAATCTCAATAAAAACAGGTTCTAAGCATATTTCAAGAGTCTGTTCAATCCTTGGTCCTGTAGTTGTAAAAAACTGGGCTGAAATCTGCATGGCCAGCAGTTCTAAACCACCAGTAGCTCCTGGAGAGACAGATAGGCTTTTTACTCCCAGGGGCAGTTACAGCATCAGAAAAACTACAGGGGGCTCACCATGAGTCAGCATTGACTCCACGGCAGTTTTTTTTTTAATTGGTATAAAATTTGCTTCTGTCCCATGGATTAAAGCAAGTTCCAAAGTCAAGCTCAGAATTCAAATATGCATGTTCTACAATGTTCAGGATGCAGAGAGGGTAAGGATTGGTGAACATTTTTACATTACCTACAAGGGATCATTTCTAAAGAGGTAAGTTCTGAAGAGGTATCCTTTTCTAAGCTTCTGTGTTTTCAAGAGAAGAAAAATGAACCTAATTGTTACATAGATCATAAAAAGAAATATCTGGGATAAGACATCACAGGAAGGAACAGTAGCTTGGGGGCCTTCAGGTGAAAGGTTTCTTTTTGTTTGTTTGTTTGTTTTTGTTGGGGGTGCATCACTTCTCTCTGGTGGTCCTGCGAGCTACCCAGCCTTGCTCCTGGAGAGCCGCTGCTGGATTTTAACCGCCAAGCCTGTGGGCTGTAGTCCTGCACTCAACCACTACGCCATCAGGGCTCAGTCCCTTAAGGTGAATGGTTTCTTAACTATCCTTATTGCTTTGTACCTCATTCCTATTAGAACTCTGGAGACCATACTTTTTCCACTCACACTCTGCATATGCAATATTTTCCAAGCATGATCTCTAGACCACGAGAAGTAGTACATCCTGAAATTTTTGTAACAAATAGATCCTTCCATATAAAAAAAAAACTTTCATCAATTTTGTTTCAGAAATAATAGGATAAACTAAAGAATCTTCGTTTCTAATGAGTGCCCTCCATTGTTCCCAGAATGAGAAATAGAATAAGGATGCATAGCGGTCAACCTTGGTATTTAGATCCCAAGATGGACACTGGAAGTTCTTGTGTGCTAAATTAGATGCTTATAATTAATAAAGATCAATTTGTTTCCCTTGAAAAGTGATCTCTTTTTCTAGATGAGTAAGGAAAAATAATTACTTCTATTTGATTAGTTTTTTTCAATTTCGAAAGCTTAGGGCATTTCTTTCTCCTTGATGTTCAGATATGGAATGAATCTCTCCTACTTGGAACAGGACTATTATTAACACTTGAAAAAGTATTTTAAATAGTAGAGGGGAACAAGGAGCCAGTGTTGGACCTCCCAAAGCACTGCTGGGTCAAATCCATTCAGACATGCCTCAAAAGACAAGCTAGACATTACAATCTTGAAAACACTCCGCACGTTCTGCACTGCACACAGAGGACTCAGTCATGCCTGGATGGCTGCTTGCAACAGCTCTCATAGAACTATGAAAATAAAGTTAATGGACTAACACAGTACACTAATATAAAAATGTCATCTGTGTTGGTGATTTTCAGAATTGTTTCACAAAAGCAGGAAATGGATCTCGTCTTCCCTCAAGAGAATTTTTCACAAACCTGTATTCCATCTCCTGTCTTCTTGCAGATAAGAAAACAAATGCAAACAGTTTGGGGGTAAACATAATACCATGAATAAAGTTGAATCAAAAATTGAAGTCAAATCTTATGACCTCCTATAGAGGGCACTGGCTAGGTATGGAAATAATCTGAGAAGTCTTCCCTTAGGCTACCCATATGTTGGAGAAGGCTTGAATCCATCCTGCCTAGATGTTGGGGAAATAGCTGATGAGTCTTGGTGTTTCTTCCTGCTGACAAGTCTCCCGACCATTATACATTTTCAAGATATTCAGTTCCCTAAAGAGTTTCTGAACAATTAAATGAGCATAGCAGTTGAATAGCACCTCACTATTATAACATTCAAATGAAAAGATTCTTGTCACCCTATTGAATTCCCTAATATAAGATCATTGATCTTAAAGTTTCTCAAATGGAAATACTGGGGTGCAAGCCCTATAATCAGAATTGGGGGAAGGCAGAAAGTGATTTCCTTAACCTCAGGGAAAGTGTGATCTTGGACAATCTCTTCCACCTGCGATGCTTTGACACTTCATTATGACACATCTAAAACTTGCCCGCCACCCACGTTTGGTAAGTGCAATAGGAAACATCTAATCAATTCAGAGGATACATAATGTTTTTGAACATATAATTGAGTCAAGTCCTCTAAATGCTAACCACATTGCCTTTGTTGAAAAATAATTGAACATGAATACAAAGAGTATACCTTTTTTCCTTATATGACCTAAAATAAGGACATAAAATCTTTGAAAATGGCTGAGCCCTGGTGGCATAGTGGTTGTGCACGGGACTGCGGCCCACTGGGTTGGAGGTTCAAATCCAGCAGTAAGGCTGGGCCTCCTACTCCCACCACCAAAAGGCAGTGATGCCACAAAAACAAACAAACAAACAAAATCAAACAAGCAAAAAGCCTTTGAAAATATATACATATTCTTTTACAAAATTTTACAAAAATTTTAAAAGTTTATTTATACAAATATTAAGAAAATTGTTTGATTTTTGTGAGAATAAATACTGAACATATACAAAAATGGTTAAAGTTTGTACTTTGAAAATATTAATACTTTACAAAGATGAATGGCCATTTAATCTTATTTTTAAGTGTTACAAACCACAATAATTTCAAATACTCTCTTATCTATTTATCCATGGCAAATTAAACCAATTTTTAAGCTTTATAAGCCCTAGTATTTTCAAATTTTCCCACTTATTTATTTGTAAAATAAAAGTCGCATTTTTATTTTATTTGATTTTTGCATTTTTCAAGTACAATTATTGTACATTGTTCTTGGCACTGTGTGAGTGCCAAACACATAAAACTGGTAATTTGAAACTTATTGAGTTTCCAAGGTGCCTATTTGTGATCAAAATTATAAAATCAAAATAGAGCGATAACAGAAACTTTGGTTATATACTCTTAGGGTCAAGAAATTTATCATAGAAGAAAGCACAATTGAACCTAGCTTATTTTGTATTTTACAAAAATCAATTAGGATTACTCTCATTTGAGTTATTTCCTATGTGTTCCCATAGGAACTCATATGCAAGCATCAGGCATTGAACTTGAGAGACTGTTTTGTGTTGATTAACTACCTTACTTGAACCGGAGTTGATGAAGAGACTTGGCCATAGCTTTTTCAGTTTTTTCTATATTTTTAATACCTGAAATACAGAGAGTTTTCAGTAGATTCAGAAGGATAAATTACTTAGGTTGCAATAACCATGAATGTATTTAATATTCATACTGTAGAATCTCTGTAAATATGCACATAGAGATATAATTATTTGAACTGATATCAAAGTTTTTTTAGAGCAACATATTACTTAAGAAATTATTCACCTTTCACATGGAAAATGAGTGTCTGAGATTATATAAGGCAAAATAAGCCAATATAAGTAGCAACTGAAAAATAATAGTCAAAATGCTATGCATAAAAATATAAGAAATAGAAATTTGGGATTTTTAAATTGAAAAAAAGGAGAAGGACTGGAAACAGTGGGCAAAGAAACTGGAGATTAGAAAGACTCATAATGAGTGGTGAACTCAAATAATTTAATAACTAGATCCATGTCTTACAGGCTTTTTCATTTAAATGAAAGATGTATCAAAAGGCAATTTATTATTTCATTCAATTAATACATAAATAAAAACAACCAAAGGGGTGAAAAAATTAGATAATGTTCTCAGAAAAAGTTTTAAAATATTAATGAAAATATATTCCTGACAATAAAAGAATAAAGCTGTTATTTAAGATATGTCCATATTGCTTCTGGATTGATAGCCTCACTTGCAACATTTTTGACTTTTCTTTGAGCATCATGGGTTCAGAAAAAAAGAAAAACTTTTTCTTCAGTGTGA
>PVJH01005365.1:56592-113294 GCA_004026705.1 Nesogale talazaci | reverse complement strand
ACATTTAAGAACTGGAGGAACATTGCACGTTTCATCACTGCTACACCGCCCTCTGATTGACTGGTCCGCTCCCCGAGAGCCTTCTGTGAGGAAATGTCCAGTTGCCTACAGTTGGGCTTTGGGTCCCCACTCCGCACTCACCCTCATTCACAATGACGTGGTTTTTTGTTCTTTGATACCTGAAAGCTGATCCCCTCAACACTTCGTGATCGCACAGCCTGCAGTGATTCTTCCATGTGGGCTTTGTTGCTTCTCAGTTAGATGACCACTTGTCTATCTTCAAGCCTTTAAGGCCCCAGACTCTATATCCATTGATAGCTGGGCATCATCCACTTTCTTTACCACATTTGCTTATGCACCCACGTTGTCTTCAGTGATCATGTTGGGAGGGCAAGCATATCAGACTGCCAAATTATTAGAATAAAGTCTTCCTGTATTGGGGGTGTCCTTGAGTAGGGGCCCACTGTTCATATGTCTCAATATTAAACCTATAAATATATGTACATAGATCTATTTCCCCTTCTTTGTATATAAATACATTTACATATGTATATGCCTGTTTTTAGATCTCTATACATGCACTTTGCCTCCTAGTCCTTTCCTTTACTTCTTTTTACTTTTCTCTTGTCCCACTATCATGTTCAACCTTCATTTGGGTTTCAGGAATTCCTCTCAGCTACACTGTCCTTGATCCAGCCCTACCCCCTGCACCCTGGTCACTGTCAATTTTTGGTCACTGGTTGTTCCTTCATCCCTGGTTTTGCTAATACCCACTCCCTTTCCCCGGTCTCTCCCTCATCCATGTCCCCAAGGAAGTATCATCCCATTATTCTCTTTTCCAGCTTGTTTAACTCGCCTATCCCTTCCAGATGGACATGCAGCAATAACAACATGCACCAACACAAGACAAAAAACAATAAAACAATAGCTACAGCAACAAAAAAGCAATGACAACAACAAACTCTATAAATAGGTCAAGGTCTATTTGTCATCCTTTATGAGTGTTTTCTGATGGGGCACTTCATCTTGGCCCCACAGCCTGTTTTTGGTATTCCCTGAGGATTTCAGTGCTCTGCACCCCTCGCTGCTCTGTTGCACACCCCCAGTGTCTGACTTCAGCATGGAGGGCTCAGAGTGAGCACAATTCCCACTGTGTGTCTCCAGTACTGTCCCCTGTGGTGCTGTGGGTCAGTGAGGAATGTTGTGTCTCATGGTGGGGCCAGCCCTATGGTCTGCTGTGTGCATTAGCTGCTTCTAAGGTCAAATGTGGGGGGTAGAGATTATGGAAAGGTTCAACACCATTCATGTCTCTAACTGTGACAGTATTTCTCCTGTGCCTGTGAAGCAGCGCTTAGTCAGGTTTGCTACTGTTGATAGCTGGTCGTGTTGGTCTCCAGCTTCTGATGAGTCCATCCACAAGGGGATCAGACCACTGCCCTCTGTGCTTAGTATTAACGCTCTTGAAAAAAGCTCCCTTCTTTTGACGAATTTGTCACTATTATTAGTTCAGTAGGGATCTTGATAATCTAGCTTGTCTAAGGTAAGCCAAGATACCAGTTTAAGTGCGTGAATAAAAGTAACCTTCAGTATACCATACAAACTGTATCTTTCTCTATCAATCTGCTCATGAAGAAACATATCTCCTATCCAGCAGTCCAAAAACACTATTCATTGTTGCTGTTTTTCAAGCAATTTTAACACATAACAGTACTTTCTGTGGTTATTTACTAATCTCTTAAATTTCTTTGCCTCCTCAAAGGAGTGAACTAAATAAAAATGCTTGTGTCCTTTGACGTGCAGCATAAACACCTTACAAATTAATAATAAATTTATTCATATTGAATTACAAGAAATATATTCATACTGAAATGCACTCATGTCAGGTATTAGAATATTAAACTAGTACTCTTTGGTTGGTGAATAATCAATGCATTAAGTCACCAAAGACTCTTCACCATCCTTTCAGATATTTCTTAAACCCAGAATGATAGATTAGTGCCAGGTACATCTTGGGCCTCAAGGACTTTGCCTCCAGCAAGCAACCACATCCATTCAAATTTTCCAGTTCTCAAGCCAGACCAGGTTTTTGTCTTGAATTGCATTGTTTTATCCCCCACCAACCTAACACTAACTCAAAGATTTGTAATTTGAATGTGAATTTTAAGAGACTATAACAGAATATGACAACCTATAGGTGTGTTAGTCTGGGTAGACTAGAGGAATGAATTTATAGACATGCATATGGATATAAGGAAAAGGTTTATATATAAAAGAAATAGGACATTAAGAAAGCATCCCAATCCAGTCCAGTACAAAGTCTTAAGTCCAATATGCCCGATACCAGTCTATAAAGTCTCCTTCCGACTCACAAAGTCACAGGCCAGTGAGTGCAGAGACCTGGCACTGGCAGGGGTCCCCTCATGGCTCCTTGCTTCCAGGGCTCAGGATCCATCAATAGCATCCGGTGGTGGCCAAAGCAACTCATCGCTGGTAGGGGTCCCCACATGGCCTCTCCAGCTTCAGAGGTCTGGCTCCATCAAGGCCAAGCCATGTGGCTTCTCCTCCAGCTCCTCAGACGCTGCCATCTTTTCTTGTCCGTGATTCATCGTCTCTGAGACTAACTCCGAACAACTGGGGAAATAGCTTCTCTTCACGAGGAAAATATCGCAAGATTTCCCAGAAGTCTCAGGAGAAGGCCATGCCCACACAGAGGCCTCATTGGCTACTCAACGGCTATCTCCAGATTAACAGGCTAGACTCCACCCCTACTTCTCAATCATGAAATTAATATAAGCACATGACCGCCACAATGGGATAATCTGAGCTAAGACAACAGTGTAGAGAGGGCTCCTTATGAAATAAGAGTTGATGGTTTTATTCCCATAAAAAGGCCACTAAATATGAAACTTACCCAGAAGGCCATATTTCCCAATTCTGGAAGCAAACATCTGCTCTTACAGTAATTAATATTAATGATCATTTGAAAAATTAACTTCAGAGGTTTTTTGTTTAACTGACAAATAGCTATCCCTTGAACAGGATGCATCAATAAAACTTTTCCACCACTCTGGTCACCTTCACCCCTACTAAAAAGGAACCTAAATGAGATCATTAAGGCTTATTGTGCCACGCTGGTCGATAACCACATGTGGGGTTAATTCAAGGGTGGAGAGATAAATGGCTCGGCAAGACGCCCCTTTCTAGTTCTCTTGTCTCTTGCTTTCTGATCATCAGACCAGGGTGCAGGTCCCTCAGCCAGTTCCCTGCTTCAGCTTGCAAGACTCACTTCCTTCAAGATATCCTTAGGGAGAAACCACAAGGATCTTCCCAGATGCAGCCGTGGGTGCTGGAGCAGCCCTGTGGAGATCCCTTTCAGCACTTAGATGCTTACACATTCACTGATTCCGTTTTCCTCCTGCAGTCGGCATCATGGCATGTGTCTTGTGAAATGGAGGAGGCTTTTGTGGATTGGTATCAGATATATGGGCTGATGTTGGACTTGTGGCGTTGGGCAGCACTGGTTTGGGATGTTTTCTCGATGTGCATTTACCCTATATATAAAACTATCTCTCATACATATGAGTTTCTGTGGATTTGTTTCTCTACTATACCCAGACTACTCACTAGAAAGGATAGTTTGTTCTTAGTAAATGCATATTATGATTGTATTTCAGTGAGAGGGCAGACACCAGAAGGAAGATGATGACATTGCACATTGGCTAAAAGGGAGTCAGTTATTGTGCCACTTGGAAACTTTGTTTCAATATCTTATTTCATTTCTCTGTCTCATTTTCCTCATCATCCAATTAAGAATAATAACAATATCTACTGGTTTTAAATAAGATTAGATGAGGTAGTAACATTTAACACATTTCAAAGCACAGTGCCTAGTTAAAAATATTTTTTAAAGTTGCCACCGGGCTGAGCCCCGGTGGCGTAGTGGTTGTGCGTGGGACTGCGGCCCACTGGGATGGAGGTTCAATTCCAGCTCCACAGAGCAAAGGCTGGGCCTCCTATTCCCACCACCTGAGGGCAGTGATGCCAAAAAAAAAAAGTTGCCACCGTCAAGTTGAATCAATGTATAAAGACCCCAAGTGCTCATCATAAAGTTTTGATGACAGATTGAAGTAGATCACCTGGTCTTTCACAGCTGAGTGTGTTAACTGTTTGAACTACCCAAGGACTCCCCAATAAACCATAGCTATGTGACTTTTAAAAAAGTTTTCAAAACTATTATTTTATTTAAACTATAATAAATCAGACATAATCAACCTCTTTAACTTTAAAAACAAAATCTTTTCTTCTATCAATCCTAATCCTGGTGACTGTGTTCTCCTTTACATGGGGATTTCATATCATTGGCACTGAAGTCAGTGGATCTGCATGTAGCTGGAAAATTTCAACATCAACTTGTTGTGGACTTGGTTAGGAATATCAACATCTGGGGCCGGGGGGTGGGGGGGGGGGAGATCAGTGAACTTTTCATTGGATAGTTAATGTATTCAGTCAAAGAGACTGAGTATGTGGAATGGGTCATTGACAGAATTGGAGGAGGAAAAAATACTATCTGTGGCAGTAATGTTCTTATGTCAATTTCATAATTGGGAGTGAGGGGTGGAGTCTAGCCTGTCAATCTGAAGATAGCCAATGAGACCTCTGTGTGGGCATGGCTTTCTCCTGAGAATTTTGGGAAATCTTATGGTATTTCCACCATGGAGATGAGAGACCATAAACTCAGTCACTTGGAGACACTCTTGTGACAAGACAACATGGCAGCATGCTGGTAGATCCTGAGTCCTGGAACCTAGAGGAGCTGGAGGAGAAGCCACATGGGCTTGCACTGATGGAACCAGACCTCTGAAGCCAGAACAGCCACAGAGAGACCCCTGCCAGTACTGAGATGCTTCTACCACCAATGGATACTGCTGATGCACCCTGAGCCCTGGAAATGAGGAGCCATGGGGAGACCCCTGCCAAAACCAGGATGCTTCTTCTGCCTCTGGATGTCCTGGCGTCATTGCATGTGCTTTGGGAGTCTGAAAAGGACTTATGAATTGCTATAGGACATATGGGCTAATATTGGACTTATGGACTTGGACTGGACTGGGTTGGTTCTCAATGTTCCATTCCTCTTGTGTATAAACCTCTCCCTTATGCGTGTTTATGAATTTCTTTCTCTAGTTTACCTGGACTAATTCACTATCTTTGTAATTTCTCTGGGTCAGCATTTCAAACCCTTTCCCATCAATGTTTTTATTCAGGGGGTTGTATAGCGATACAGAGAGATTCCGTTATTTTCATGGCTACATTCAGTATCTTGCTCTAAATGACAATTTTCAGGATCTTAATATTGGTATCACAAATCCAAAAGTTAACATTTTAATTTCTCTCACTTTCATTTTAATAGGACTTCACAAAATTTGACCAATAATGAGTCATTGGCATGATAATTTTAGGTGAATAGGGCAATAATGTTATTTAAAATAATTTGGCACTATATGTCCTTTCTTAATTTGGCACCATGTCCTTCTTCAATTTAGCACTCTTCATCATGCCCTAGCCACCACAAGGCCCTTAGCTTGCTCTCACTGCATCTGGACAAGAAGAAATACAATTTCAGAGGAACATGTTAGCTATCTTTACATAGTTTCCTTTAGGAAGGGATTAATACCATATTGATCACCTTTTGTGTTGTTGAAACAAGGTATTTGTTATGAACAGATTATTACTTTTACAAAATTCTTTCATGGAATCTCAAGTTCTGTTTTTATCACCCCGTCCAGTTGTGTGGGTGTAACAAAGGGATACCGCAAGGCTTAAAATAAAGATGGTGTGCAATGGGAGAGTTTTATATACAAGAGAAATGGAATATTGAGAAAGCAGCCCAACCCAGTCCAGTCCAAGTCCATAAGTCCTATATTAGCCCATATGTCCGATAGCAATCCATAAGCCCTCTTCAGACTCACAAAGCGCATGCAATAACGCCAGGACAATCACAGGCTAGTGGGTGCAGAGTCTTGTGTACCTAGTGGTAGTAGGAGCATCTGAGCACTGGCAGGAGTCTTCGTGTGGCTTTTCCAGCTTCAGAAGTCTTATTCCATCAGGGGAGGCCATAAGGCTTCTCCTCTGGGATGACTCACAGGGACTCAGCCTTGTGTCTTGTCAAATACATTATCTCCCAAGGGGCCAGATCCACTGGCTGTATCTTCAACAATTTCCGTAGGCCTTCAGAATCTGATGAGGTTTCCAGGTGAGGCATATGATTTTCAGTGCCTGCTTCCTCCAAAGTGGGCTACCAAGTCTTTCTTCATAGTCTGTTCCTTAGTCTGGAAGCTCTCCTGAAAGGCAAGTGGTCATGGATTGCACTTAGGGATGGCTGGTTACTCTTCAAAGCATGAGGTGAAACTGCCCAAAGGAAAGCAGCCCCATGAAAAATTCACTCTGACTTCGTCATGCAGGAACAATGGAAAGTATACACCTGGTTCCAAAATGCTGTTCAGACAGGCACAGACGTCCCAGCAAAACAAACACCATTAAATAATCATTTGAATTGCTTTGCCTAATGTTTGGATAAACACCATTTGCAATCCAAAAGCCAAGGTCTCCACTGCTGAATGTGGGAAGGTTCCATGGGACCTGCTTTCTCATCTAATACCAAATGGCCTAAACACTGATTTCCTTTTTCTATTTAGTTACTGTGTATACTCAAGTGATAGCCAACTCATATAAGCCAATGCACATAATTCCACCACAAAAAATGGAAAGTTTATTGACTCAAATATATGCGTAGGGTAGTAGTTACTGATAAATTTCAAAATAAAAATAGATACCAATAAAATTACATTAATTGAGGCATCAATAGGCGAAATGTTTTTGAATATGTATTTCACAGAAAAAACAGTACACTAGCTCTGTAAGTGGAAAAGAGGGCCAACAAAAACAATACGGTATCAGCAAGAACTATACACACAGTTATTGCATGAGCTGCATCACCACATAGGCTGCCTCACCACATACATGCACACAATGTAGCTCGTATAGTTTGAAGCCTAGCGCAGGCTGATGATATTCCAGAATGTGATGACATGACTGTTTGCCTAGAGTAGCCTGTGTTAGGGATCATAATATGCATGTTGGGTTGTGTATTGTGCACTGTGTTACTGCATGCACTGCATGTGCTGCATTACTGATTATGCAGTGCTACCACATTATGTGTGGGAAGTGCTATATTAGTCCGTGTAAACTAGAGAAACTAATTCACAGGCATGCATGTGGATATAAGGGTATAGTTTATATACAAGAGGAATAGGACATTAAGAAAGCATCCCAACCCAGTCCAATTCAAAGTCATAAGTCCGATATTAGGCCATATGCTCGATATCAGTCTATAACGTCTCCTTCTGACTCAGGAAGTCACAGGTCAGTGGGTGCAGAATCCCAGCACTGGCAGGGGTCTCCCCATGGCTCCTCGCTTCCAGGGTCCAAAGCCCATCAACAACATCCAGTGGTGGTAGAGGCAACTCAGCGCTTTCAGGGCTCTCCACGTGGTTTCGCCAGCTTCAGAGGTCTGGTTCCATCAGGGTAAGGCCGTGTGGCTTCTCCTCTGACTCCTTCAGCTCCTCGGACGCTGCTATCTTGTCTTGTCCATGATTCATCATCTCTGATAAGAAATGCCAACAACTGGGGAGATAGCTTCTCATCTCCACGAGGGAAATATCACGAGATTTCCCAGAAGAATCAGGAGAAAGCCATGCCCACACGGAGGTCTCACTGACTACTCAATGGCTATCTCCAGATTAACAGGCTAGACGCCACCCCTACATCTCATTCATGAAATTAACATAAGCACATGACTGCCACAAGTGCTAACGTGACACATGCAATAGCATGGAGCATATACAACACAGCGTGTATATTATGAGCCCTAACACAGGCTGCTCTATACAAGCATAGTCAACACTGGTCAACAGAGGGGGGTTAAGAAGAAGATAAAATACAGCAGATTAAGTATTGTAAATAAACAAACTGTATCCAAGACGTGAGATAGACCAGTACTTATATTCAACAATGCTTGAGCGGAGCAAGGGGGCATGACCACACACGGGTAAGACTGTAAAGGCTACGTCATTGGTTCACAGGCCTGGAGAAGAGCAGAAGAGCGGCTGCATCCACCACTCATCTGACAAGGATGTGGTGTGCCCCAGGTACCAGTGCACAGAAGCGGCAGGTTCTTGCCCAGTACGGCAGGGAAAACACAGAAGCTGCTGGCGTGTAGGAGAAGAAGAAAAAAAATAGCAGTGATATCAGCAGTCATTGAACCACCCCCAGAGGCTGCAGGAGCTTGCAGATAAGCTGGAGACCCCAGAGAACACTGCGCTGCACCTGAAACCTGGTAAGTGAGACCCTCACTTGAGAATAAGCTGAGGGATGTTTTTATTCCAGCATAAAATGTGCTGAAAAACTACTGCCTGTTTTGTTACTCACCTTCATCCAGGTAAGGAAGGGAATCTGGAGTAGAAATTTGTAACTTTCAAGATATTTGAACATTCCATGACATCCAAGCAAGTCTTTACATATTTCTCAAAAGGAATGAGGGAGGTGGTGAGCACTTGTCCTTTGCCAGAGTGTTGGAGAAGCATCGTGTTAAGGTGACTGAGTGCTCATCGTGTTTTGTTCCCAAAGTCAACTCCGGCAAGTTGCCACAGGGTTTGCGGATCCAGCTCTAGAAACGGCGCTGACGTTGGAGCTGAGTAACTTCATCCTCCAGAGCTGAAGCATGGCAGGAGTGAGGAGCCGGTGGTACGGAAAAAGAACCTGGTCAGCAGGCCCATGAACAGCATCAGCTTCCCTAGGCCCAGGGGCAAACTCTCCCTCCTCAGACTGGTATATATCTCTCAGCCACATGCCAGCTGTCTGCATGGTATACATTGATCGTACATGTCTTGAGAACCCAGAGGAACAAGGCCGTGCATACAGGAGACTCACTGGAGGGACTTTGCACACAATAACCTCATAGAATTCAAGACATGTTCATGCCCAAGAGTCTTTGGTAACACATGGCAAAAGCAGAAGTTCAAATACCTGAGAAACACCCAGTTCTCAGGGTCTGGAAATGCATGACCTAACTCCACTATTCTTCCTCGCCTTTTTGAATCTGACTTAATCTGGTGAAGACCTTTGGAATGATTCATCACCTAGATAATGAAACTCGTGGCCATTAGGTCAATTCTGCCTCTCACAGAACCTCCCTGTGAGTTTCTGACCTTTTCAGGAGGCGAACGACTGATCTTGAGTTTAGCTGCCCAATGTGGGGAGCTCCTACTATGGTTCCTACACCCTGGCTGCACTGCTTTTAGCTGAGCCTCACGAACATTGTCGGCAAAATAAATGTGGAAGGGAAGAAGTTGTACTTGCATAACCAGAAGGGTCGGTTAGGAAATGACAGGTGTCTTTTCCCTGCCTGTTGTCACCTTTGGAAGTGCTGCAGAATTTCCCCGGCACCTGCTGAGACGCAGCCACAGCGGAGACCAGAGTTGGTGGTTCACGACCCGGGCCAAGGTCAGAGATACCAGCTTGAGTTCGCAGAAGGGTGACCCCGGGGCAGCAGACCCCCCCACCCACACCCACCCCTGCCGCAGGAAGGGGGAGACCCCAGAGCCTTGGCTGGGGCGTCTCCCTGCAGCGCTTCTGCGGGACGTCCTCGGCTCTCACCTTCCCTGGAGGGGCTTCCGCGCATACTCTCCTCCACCACTTTCTCCTCGTCCTCCTCCTCTCTTCTCCCCCTCCTCCATCGCTTTCAGAAATTTCCAGCAAGATGACACCCAGACCTCGTGAAACAACCTCGCAGCGGCGGTGAGTGGGCAGCGCGGGACCACGCGCCCTGTCGCCTCCCCTTGTGCCTGCGGTCAGGAGAGGGGCGGCGGGGGCAGAGGCCGGGTCTCTGCAGGGACGGGCCTCCTTCGGGAAGGGCAGGCCCCAGGGAGGGTGCGGAGCGGGCCCAGCATGGCGGGAGCCCAATGGGACAGACGGGCTGCGGTGATGGGGACTTCACTGCGACTGCACGGCCTGCCCGGAGCCTGGAGCCCCAAGATGCACTGTAGAATTTATTGCAGCCTTAAGCAGATGTGAAGTTCTGATTCCAGGACATGGACGGACTTCGAAAACCCAAAACCAAACAAAGTAAGCCAGACACATGGGCCAGATAGTTTTGGACCTCACTGACAAAATGTCTGGAAAAAGAAAAGGCAACGATGAACATTTATTCCGCTATGGAGGGGCAGGTGGGGAATTCTGCCTTAAAGGACGCAGAGGGTGGGGTGACATAAGTTGGTGATATCCTGAGACTCTCAAGAGTGAAAGGGTGGAGTCTGGCCTGTCAGTCACCTCACAGCTTGATGACCTCATTTGAAGACCCTAAGGAGATAAATCGCTCACTGGAGGCCAGATACACTCTCTGCTTCATCTTCTGCTGACAAGCCAGATGGAGCAACACTGATGGAGCCAATCCTGGAGCCTGAGGAGCCACGGGAGACCCATGCCAGTGCTGAGATGCTTCCACCACCACTGGATCCGCACGACTTTCCACCCGCTGGCCTGTGATCTTCCTGCACTCAGCCTGGATGTGATGCATGAGTCGGAAGAACAATTTACAGATTGGTATCGCACACAGGGGCTAATATCGAACTTACAAACTTCATCTAGACTGGAATGGGATGCTTTCTTAGTACACAATTACTCTTTGATGTAAAGTTCTCTCTTATATGCATAGGACGATCGATGAATTTGTTTCTCTGGTCTACCTGGACTAACATGCCGTTACTGGCTGCTGCTGTTAGTCATCTGCCAGTTGACACTGGCTCTGGCAACTTCATATTCAGTAACAGATTTATGACTCACACAGTTTCTGCTGAAATGGATAATAGTATGAACAGATTGTCTATTTTAAAAGATTACATCACAGAGAAAGGATGAGCCAGTCAGGGTGCAGTGTAGCACTGATGAAACATGCAACTTTCCTCTAGTTCTTTAGTGCTCCCTCCCCCCAATTTTACCTTACCAATCCGGCTAGGTCAGAGCATGTACACTGGTACAGATAAGAGCTGAAAATATAGGGAATCCAGGACAGATAAACCCCTCAGGACCAATAATGAGAGCAGAAATACTAGGAGGGGTAAGAGTAAAATGGAGGGAGAAAGGGGGAACCTATCACCATGATCGACATATAAACCCCTTCCAGGGGGATGGACAACAGAAAAATGGGTGAAGGGAGGCAGCAGTCAGTGTAAGACATGAAAACTTTTTTAAAAATAAGTTTTCAAGGGTTCATGGGGGAGAGCTGATACCAAGAGATCAAGTAGAAAGAAAATGTTTAAAATGATCATGGCAACAGACATACAAATTTGCTTGACACATGGATGACTAGATGGATTGTGTTAAGAGCTGTACAAACTCCAATAAAATGATTTTTTTAAAGATTAAAATGGCAAAATTTTGTTGTATGTCCTTCACCACATTTTGTTCCCCTTGTGTCAAGGTCTGACTTTCAATAGATCGCAGCGAGTGGGCTGCAATGCTACCTAGGAAACCCTGACCCAGAAGCAGGTTGTCTATGGATGCATCCACGAATGTGCAGTGCATGAAGGGCAAGGGAGCAGCTGCCTCTCCAACGGGCGCCCTGTTTCCTGGGAGGAGGGGCACTCTGCATCAGACATGCTCACATGGCCCCACTGAGATGGGCGACCTTTACCACATATTTTAAAAACCCTATGTAACAAGCAAAACATGTCAGAAGTGAGCACAGAGGTCTTCATTCTCACATGCATTCTTCTCCTGTGTCATCTCTCCTAGTGCACTCTTCATGCCTCCAAAAATGATGCTTCAAAAACTGTCTCTGATGTTGATGTCTCTATTAGTACTTGGATGGATACTTTTTGTAATTTGCCCACATGCCACAAAGGAAAGAGATGGTTTTCCTCAGGACCTCCATGACACAAAATCCACTTTTGACAGTGGAAATCCAATTTGCCACTTTGTCATATTCACTGGACAGCATTTTATTTTGCTAGGTAATAGTAATCTTTTAGCAATCAATTCCCTTTTATTTTATTTTCTGGATGTTGACTCAATTCATTTTTCATTCACTCTAATGTTATAGAGGAATTCACCCATGTTTTTTTTTGATTTGTTGTTGAATTGCTTGTACCTTGTGTCTACAAATTGCTTTGTTTTGTGTATATTCAAATCTGATCCATTTGGGAAACATGATGCTGAATGGTTTTTGTATGCATCTAAATTGACCTTCTTCATATAGGGCGAAACTTTTAAGAGCTAAAACTCAATGCTGCTGACATGATTCTCTTGATCTATAAGTTTATTGCCTTTGCATGTTTTATAGTTAGATTTATTGTGCCAGCTAGGTCAATGGGAACATGTGGGCGGAGTTTAATCAGGTTGCAGCCTGATCGGCGGGCAATAAGATAAATGACTTTCCAAGACCTGCCCCCTTCTCTCTTCTACCTTGGTGATCCAAACAGCTGCTGGCTGCTTGACCTAGTATTTTTGCCGCAACTGTGTGCTGCACTACCTGTGGGCCAAGCCAACCTGTGGATCAGAGACTTTGCAAGTTTTCATGTCCAAGAAAGCTCACCCCCTCCCCTGTGTATCCATCCCCCTCCCACAGGAATTTCCTGGTTAGTTTTATCTAGCTCCAGATCATAATACAGTATTACTTAGAAGACAGCGTTTTTATGCTGCTGCCTGTTCTGTCTAAGAAGATAGTAACCATTCCCTTTGACTGAACATGATTTTCTTTACTTCAGTATTGTTTTATTAGTGTTCTTAAAGTAAGTCTTGAACTCAAAGGCTAACTTTACGTTATACGTTTTATTATCCTTTTTTAATCATGTGTTATATCTTCTTTTTGTTTTCTGTCTATATGCTGTTGATATTAGATGCCATAAATCACTTCCAACCTACAGCTACCCTACCTCCAACAAAAGAAGACTCTGCCTGGTTCTGCGCTATCATCATGATTTTTGTTGTTCGAGCCCTTTGTTAGAGTCAATGTGGTCATCCATTTCCTCACAGGTTTTCCCCTTTCTAATGGCACCCTACATTACCAATCAGGATGCCTTTCTCCAAAGAGTGGACCTTCCTAATAATATGACCAAAGTACATGAAACAAAGGCTTACCATCCTGGATTTTTTTTATGAGTGAAAACAAAGTTTTGCATAGTATGGTCTCACAGACAAGAATAGGCTATCACAAAAATTCATGGAGAGGCCACCATCCTCCAGTTTTAGGAGTATCCTCACTGTACTTCTTCTCAAACAGATTTGTTTCTTCTTCTGGTAGACATTTTATTCAGTATTTTTTACCAACACCATAATTCAAAAGCATCAATTTTTGTGCAGTCCTCCTTATTCATTGTGCAGCTCTCATATGTATTGGAGACCATTGAAAATACCTAAGCTTGGTTCTGGAGTACCTTGATGCTAAAAGTGATCATCTCTGTTTTTAACCCTTTATAGATGTTTTTCCAGAAGATTGGCCCAGTGTAATGTGTCACTTGATTTCTTGACTGCTGCTTCCCTAGGTATTCGTTGTGGACCCAAGTAAAGCAAAATGTTTGACAACTTCAATTGCTTCACCATTTATTGTGATTTTGTTATTTGGTTCCGTTGCAAAGATTTGTTTTCTTTATATTAGAGTGTAGTCCATACTGAAAGACACAGTCTTTGATCTTCATTAGTAAGTCCTAGAAGGCCTCCTCAATTGAAGCAAACAATGCTGTGCCATCTCTGTAACTAAGGTGGCTGCTGAGTCATACTCTAATTTAGATTCTATATTCTTCTTCATATAGTACTGCTTCTAAGATTATTTGCTCAGCATGAAAATTGATGACGTATGGTAACAGGAAACCACCTTGAGCACACCTTGCCTGACTTACAACCATGCCGTACCCCTTTGTTCTATTTGAACAACTACCTCTCGGTCTATGAACAGGTGCTGCCTGAGCACAATTAAGTGTTCTAGAATTCATGTTCTTGGAAATGCTATATATAATTTATTCTCACAGCCAAATGCTTTTTCATAGTCAACATAATACAGGTAAACCTCGTTCTGGTAGTCTCTGCTGTGAGCCAGGATCCATCTAACATGGGCAGTGCTCCCTCTCACTCCATGTCTGTTTCTGAACTGGACTTGAATTTCTGGCATCTTCCTGTTAATACACTACTACCACCATCTTTTAAACTACCTTTTAATTTGATTTTAAATATTTTACTTTCATATGATATAAATATTGTTCTATAATTTTCACATTCTACCCAATCCCCTTTCTTTAAAATGCGCACAAATATAGATTTCTTCCAGTAGACTGGCCAAGATTGCTTTCAAGTATCTTCACATAGAAAAAGGGACACTCCAGTATTTGATTCATTTATTGAACCATCTCCATTGGTATTTTACCAATTCCTGGAGACTTCAGTACAGCTTGAACTTCTTCCTTCAAGATCATCTATTTTTGTTCATATGCTATCTCTTGGAACTGGTTCCATGTTGACCAATTCTCTGGAAGTCAATGACTCTGGGTATTCTAACATCTTTTAATGTATTTGGGATCATTTAATATTTTGCCCTTAGAATCCTTGAATAGCTCAATCCAGGGCTTGATTTTTTTTCATTTCTTTCACCTTGAGAAATGCTTTGGATTTTCTCATTCTAGGTCTTACATATTTTATTTTAATCCTTCACGTTGACTTCTCAAACTGCCCTTTGAAGTTCTCTCAATTCTTTTACTTCATCATGCCTTCCACTTGTTTTAGCGATTTTATGTTTAAGAGAAAGTTTCAGAGTCTCTTTGGGCATGCATCCGATGTCTTCGTTTGCTCCCCTCTTTTTAATGGCATTGGCTCTCTTCGTGTATAAAATATTTGATGTCATCTCAAAGTCATCTATTCTCCAGTCATTGGTAGTCAATGTCTACATAAATTCAGGTAGGGCACACTCAAGGTTCTTGTGGATTTGCTTTAACTTTTATCCGTTTTAACTTGAACCTGCATCCGAATAGTCGATGGTCTGCTCCACATCTATCCCTGATTATATAGAGCTCCACGTTGTCTGTGCACACATTTACTCACTCTTTGCTGCTTTAAAAGAGTGTATGTCCAATGAATAGAACATTGTGCTAATAGGTCTGTCATACAATCGCCAGCATAATTTCCTTTTTTAAAAAAATTTGGGCATCACTGCCCTCTGGTGATCTTGGGAGCTACCCAGCGCTGCTCCTGAGAGCCGCCGCTGGATGTGAACCACCAAGTCCGCGGGCCGCAGTCCCGCACTCAACCGCTTACACCACTGGGGCTCAGCCCGCTGGTATAATTTCCATCACCAAGCTATATTATACAACTACTTATCCTTCTCCTTTGATTCCAACTTTCACATTCCATAACCAGTAATTATCACTGCATCTTACTTGCATATTTGATTCATTTAAAACTGTAGGCAGCAGAAGCCTTGAATTTCCTCATCTTTGGCATTAGTGATTGCTCTATAAATTTGAATAATACTACCCTTAACTGTAGGTGGTAAAGAGATAGCATCCTTTCACTAGCAGGATTGTACATCACAATGTGAGACTCTTCCTCTTCCATTCGTCATTCTCAGCATAACAGACTTTATGAATATCCAATTCAAACTTTCCAATTACTAGTTATTTCAGTATGACTCCATACTAAGTGATAAAACCTTCAAAGCCCTTGATTCTAAACAAGGTCGTGCTTTTTTATACCATGGGCAGGATCTCACATATCTTTGAGTAGGATGGGAGACACACAATTTAATCCATACCATCAAGTGTGCATCCTTTATAAGCTTTATGGGTATTAAGAAATGTAAAAAGAGTAACAACTGGTATAGTTCACAAATTTCACTGATAATATGAATTGCCTTGCCTGAGAGAAGTTTGGAAAACACCTATTTTATTTCTACTTAGCACATTTATTTTTTTATCATTTTATTGGGGTTCTTACAGCTCTTAGAATCATACATTAACTGTATCGAGCACATTGGTACAAATGTTGCTATAATCATTTTCAAAGCATTTCTTCCTACTTGAGCCCTTGATATCAGTTCCTCTTTTTTCCCTCCTTCTTCCCAATTTAGTACATTTAGCGAATAGGATTCAGTTGGTCTGGGCTATGGTCCAGGAATTCATATTTTTAGAAAACCTTGGCAGATGCTGTTATCAACAAGGTTTGGAGATCACTGAATGTGATCACAAAACATAGTCTAGTACGAAAAGTAAAAGAATTGATTTCCAAGGTTGTAGTGATTGCTAAATTAGAAGTTAACAGATGTTTAAGAGTATTCAGGAAAGTGTGGAGGTGACTCGCAATGTAAGGAAAAGAAAGTATTATTAAAGAACAAAAGTTGAGAGAAAGAAAGCCAGCTCTGAAAATTAAAAGCAGTGGAAGGACTAAGATGTTGGGGGAACAGAGCGTTAATCAATCATTGGAGGTATTTTTTATGTCTCAACAGGAAAGGGAGAAAGGGACCAGATCTCAACCTGGTGCACCACGCCTTTAGGGTAACATACCTGCATGAAGCAGTGAACTAACAGAGAGGTTTGTGACCCAGCACTACATCAACAACTCCTCTCCAGAAGAATGCACTACAGAGGACAGCACTAAAGATATAGCCTGGGGAGAAAAGCAGGTCTACCCAGACAACATAGGAGCAAATTAAGAGAGAAAGAGAGAGCGTGAAATAGAAAGAGAGGAAGGGAGAGTGAAAGAACAGCATCCTGACCTACCAAGCTTTGAGGACTTCTTTCTCTTTCAGAGCAGCCAATGCACAGAGAAGACTGTGTTTCATCCTCACCATGAAACACGGCATCCCCTTACGGAAACAAAGTGAGGGAATTGTGCCCAATCTGACACACATACACACCTCATACCAGGGCATAACACTAAGAGAACACAACAGAGCAGCAAGAGGAGCAAAGTAACAAAGTGTCTGAGGAATTCTGAAAATAGACTTCAGTCTCAGGGGGCAGGACTTGGCACCTCATCAAACCCAAACAGAAAACATTCACAACGATCAGCAGGCAGGCTCTTTTTTGTTTTGTTTTGTTTTCCTTTTTTCATGCCTATCTATATAAGATAGGCAGGATAAACAATTCTGAGGAGAAAATAATGGGACTACAAGTTCCAGGGAGACAGGGATAAGGAGGAGGTGGGAGAAAGAAAGGGGTGAGCCAAAAACCCAGGGAAAAGGGAACAACAGGAGATCTAAAATCTAAAATCAATGGTGATGAGGGCATTGATGGGGTTCAATCAAATGCAGTGTAATGAATAGAAAGTACAGAGAACCCAATAAAAGGTCAAATATGATAGTGGGACAGTAGAAAAGTAAAAGGAAATAGATGAAAGAGCTAGGAGGCAAAAAATATTTAAAGATGTATAAGCATTGCTGTGAACATATGTAAATATCTTAATATATAATGATAGGATATATGTCTATGTACATATATTTATAGGTTAAGTATTAAAGTAACAAACGGACATTAGACCTCTACTCAAGTCCTCCCTCAACACAAGAACACTTTGTTCTAATAACCTGGCATTCTGTGGTGCTCACCTTCCTGGCTTGATTGCTGAAGACAAAATGGGTGCATAAGCAAGTGTGGTGAAGAAAACTGGTGGTGCCCAGCTATTACAAGTTATAGTATCTCAGAACTTAAAGGCTTGAAGTTAAACAAGTGACCATCCAGCAAGGAAGCAGCAAAGACCACATGAAAGAAGCATACCACCCATGTGATCAGGAGGTGTCCACAGGATCATGTATCACACATCAGAAGACCCCAAACAAACAACTATCTCTATGCAAACAAGGGGGATCGGAAGGGAGATCCAAAGCCCATCTGTAGACAATTGGACACTCTCTCAGAGAAGGGTCACAAGGAAGGGATTAGCCAGTCAGGGTGCAGTATAGCACTGACAAAACACAAAATTCCTCTAGTTCTTGAATGCTTCTTTCCCTGCCCCTTCACTATCATGACCCCAGTTTTATCTTACAAATCTGACTAGACAAAGGTATGTACACTGGTACAGATAAGAGCTCTCAACGTATGGAATCCAGTACATATAAACTCCTCGGGACCGATAATAAAAGTCGCAATACCATGATGATACGGGGAAGGTGTGGGGAGAAAGGGAAAACACATCTCCCTGATTGCCGTATAACCCACCCACCCACACCACAGTGGAATGAACAACAGAAACATGGGGAAGGGAGATGGTGCATGGTGTAAAATATGAGAATAAAGATAATCTATAAATTATCAAGTGTTCATGAGGATAGGGGAGGAAGGGAAAAAGAGGACCTAATACCAAGGGCTCAAGTATAAAGAAAATGTTTTGAAAATGATGATGGCAATTTATGTACAAATGTGTTTGAGACAACTGATGTATGGATTGTTATACCAGTTGTAAGAGACCCAATAAAATTACTTATTAACAGTAACAAAAGTAGTTAATCTCAAGAAGACTCAAAATTCAAGAGGAGAGTAGCAAGAGCTACAGAGTTAAATAGAGGCCACATCACTAAGCCATATTGGCAAACTTGATTTTACTCCAGGAGGAGTGAGAAGACATTGGACAGGTTTAAAGAGGAAGGAGACATCAACAGCTATGTTTTTAGAAGAGTATATTTAGTCATAATGGAAAAAATTAAAAAGAAGCAAATGTTAGAGGTGAGCGTGTGATGGAATCCTGAACTATGATATATTTTGGACAAAAAGATTATTAGCTATTACACCACAGTATAAATATATTGTGGTAGATTGAGCAAAAATTAGTGGAGACATCTTTCCTGAAACCATAGCTATATAATATCCAGTTACCATTACTGATCCATTCTAAGTAGAAACAAGATGCACAAGCCCAAAGAGAATATGAGGAAAATGTAGAACAAAATCCAAATCCTTTAAAAATACCAGACTTGGAGACACAAAACCTACATGTTAGATGATTGGACAAACCCTCTCACAAGGGACACACAAAAGGGATGATAAATCCAGGATGCGGAATAGCACCTCATAACCATCCTCCAGTTCTTTAATATCTGCTCCCCTTACTAGTGTGGTTTTAATTCATTAATCATGCTAGATTTGCATATGTTCGTTTGTATACTTAAGATCTTTCAGAATATGAAAACTAAGAAAGATAACCTTTCAGAAACAGTAACAGGAGCAATGGTTCCCTGAGAGGACAGAAAGAGGGACAGGGAGGAAGGGATGGAGGTCTGATAACAATGATGACCGTACAATCCCAATCTATGGGATCAAACAACAGAATTTTATGTGAATGGATATATTGGATTGTGTATGATATGGCAAAAAAAAAAGCCTATTATAAGGGGGAAAAAACCTAAGGGTTCCTGGGGCAGGGGGTATGGAAGGGGAGCTGGTATCAAGGAGTTCAAGGAAAAAGAAAAAGGTTTGACACTGATTGTGGTAGCAAATGTGCGATACTTATTGATGTGATTGAACTATGCAGTGTTATGATATCAGTAAGAGCTCCCAATAAAATTATTTTTAATGTTTTTAATGCCAGACTTATAACACAGATAGAGATTCTAGAAACCCCTGAAATTATTGTGCTGAGATCCTTTAAACTTTCTTTTGAAACTTATCCTTGGAAGACATTTTTCAGCTAAATGAGAGTTGACTTGTAAAATGAGTAATATCATGAGTATTATTGCCTTTTTAAAATTATCTATATGAGGCCAAATGGTCTGTATTTACCCTAAAGCCAAGATTAGAAGGTAGGAGGTACAGGAAAACTACATTAATGAACGTAGGACAACCAAAATGAAAATCATGAGAATATTAACACAATGTGGAAAATATTACTATTGTCACAATAACACAATGAAATATTATTTTTAAAATAAGAAATTAGTGTTAGGTAGATGTGAGCTGTATATGGAAAAGAATAGTAAATACATCTGTGTCAACTTATTACACTTCACATGTAAGTCAGATTATTGCTACAAAATCACAGAAACCTACAGCAAAACATGAAGCTTTTATATCTTGGCATATCCTTCATTGAAGCTACCCACTTGCGAACACTGTTTCCTACCTCTAATCGTTCTACAGAAGTATCTCCAATTTATACCATATAAAAAGACAATTTGGGCATCCTCACGGGACACAAAATGTGTTACCTTTCAAAAATGTTTGAGTATTGAGAGCAAAATGAAATCTAAAGAACAAGATCAGGGCTGTGGAAATGAGGAGCTGATACCAAGGGCTCTAGTAGAAGGAAAATGTTTTGAGAATGATGAGGGCAACAAATGCACATATGTGCTTGACACATGGGTGGATGAATGGATTGTGAAAAAAGTTATATGAGCCCCCAATAAAATGATTTTAAAATAAATTAAATTAAAGAACTTTCAAGGGAATTCTCACAGGACGGTCCTTGGTATCTCAAAAAATAAGCCAGCACATTGTCAAAGTAGGGGGGGAAACACTCGGCACAGATTTTTTGGTCTTTTTCTTACCAATGCAGTTTTCTATTTTCCTAAAACTTCTTAATAAATCCTTGTGATCATCCTGTGTCCTTCAAGAAAACCTATCAAGAATACCCCCATGGAATCTCAGAACAAAGTTGCAATCACCTTTTGAGTTGACTTCTCTGCTTTGAATGTAACTGGCCCAGCAGATGCCTTCAGATGGAATTGTTCAGGTTGTTATTTTTTTTTTGAAGGTACACCAACATAGATAAGGGAAGTTTATTGCTCAGAGAACTTGTTCGTAGTCACCTACATATGTTTAGTCATGTTTGCCATGGAACATACTTATTGTGATAGCTAAGACTTTGTGTGGCTTACCTGGGCCAGGAATCCCAGTGGTTTGTCAGATAGAAGATTTACTAATCTCCCATTATGAGAGCTAACAATGTACTCACCTCCTTGATAAGACCTATAAAAAGCCAATTAACTGAAAGCAAATTTTCTCTATCAGTTTGTTCTATCGTAGTGACTTGTGTGTTGCTATGTCACTGGTATTTCAAATGCCAGTAGGGTCATCCAAAGTGAACAAGTTTGGGTAGAACTTCCAGATTAAGTCTACAAAGAGGGACTCTGCTGTCCAATTGGGAGGAAGTTGCCCCTGAAAGCCTTGTACAGAACTTCAAAACATTGTCAGACACTGAAGGCCTATTGGATAGAACCAAAACATTTTAGAGATCATGCCAGAGGAATGGTTTCTTGGGTCAAAACGGAGTCAAAGTGTGACAGAAGATGAGTACTTTCTCAAAAGAGAAATGAGCATGCTTATGCTAAAGGAGTAAAGCCTTTTGGGATCTTCATTTGCTGATGGAGCACAATTCAAAGTAAGAATAAAGAGCGGAAACATTCTAGCAATTGAGACTTGGAATACACATAGTATGAATCCAGGAAAATTGGAAGTCAGCAAAAAATAAATGGAAAGCATGAAGAGCAATATCCAAGGTATAAGTGACCTGAAGTGGACTGGTATTAGCCATTTTGAATCAGAAAAGCAGAGAGAGAGTGCTGTGATAGAAATGACACAGTCAAAAGGGATGGCACTGCATTCATAAAATGGACACAGAGCCACTGCACCACAAAGAACTGGTCAACAGTCCATCATCTTAGGAGGCAACATATGAGCAAGAACCAATGGTATTTAAAAAATCAGTTCATGTTGCATTGAAAGCACTAGCCAATACGAACCTTCAGGAATTGATGGAATATCAGTCAAAAATGCTTTAACAAGATGATGAAGAACTGGAAACAATCAATATAGGCCAGGAAAGTTGGAAGACAGCTCAATGGTCAACTGACTGAAAGAGATTCATATTTGTATTCATTCCAAGGAAAGGTAACCCAACAGAATGCTCAAATTATAAGACAATACCACCAATATCACAAGCAAGTAAGATTGTTTGCTGAAGGTCATCCAGCAACATTTGCAGCAGTACATTGGCAGGAAACTAACAGAGATTCAGGCCGGATTCAGAAGAGGACATGGAATGAGGGACATCATTACTGAGGCCAGATGGATCTTGGCTAAAAGCAGAGAAGACCACAAATATGTTTACTTCTGCTGAATTGATTATGCTAAAGCATTTGATTGTGTGTTAAATCATAACAAACTATAGGTATCCTTGTGATTAACGGGGATTTCAGACCATTTCGGTGTGCTCATAAGGAACTTGTATGTGGACCATGAAATAGATGTTCAAATAGAACAAGGGAAAATTGCATAGCTTAAAATTCAGCATCAGGAGCTGAACCCCAGTGGCGTAGTGGTTGTGCATGGGACTGCGGCCCACTGGGTTGGAGGTTCAATTCCAGCAGCGGCTCCACAGGAGCAAAGGCTGGGCCTCCTGCTCCCACCACCAGAGGGGAGTGATGCCAAAAAAAATTCAGCATCAGGATTGAAGGAAGACTTTTTGACTATCCGTGATATGCAGATAGTACAAATGAGAATTCCAGAACACCTCATTGTGCTCATGTGGAGCTTGTATGTGGATCAAGAGGCAGTTGTGAGAACAGAAGAAGGGAATGCTACATAGTTTAAAAATCTGGAAAGGTAAGCATCAGAGCTGTATCCCCTCACCATACTTAATTCAATCTGTATGTTGAGCATATCATCAGAGGAACTGGGTTATATAAAGAAGAATTTAGAGGAAGGCCTTAATAACCTGTAAATACAGATAAAATGATTGAAATCAGTGGTGAGCTGAGTGTGAGAGGTCTGATAGAGACTGATCAAGAGAAAAGTGACAGAGAAAATACTGAAATCCAAGTGGAGGCTGAACATGATAGTGGAACAAGAGGGAAGTAAAAGGAAATAGAGGAAAGAACTGGGGGGTAAAAGACATATAGTGGTCTAAATACAAGCATGTACAGAGGCAAATATATTTATATATGATGATAAATAGATCTACGTGCATATTCTTAAGTGATTTGTATTAAGATAGCAGATGGGCTTTAGGCCTTCACTCAAGTACTTCCTCAAAGCAGAAACACTTTGTTATATTAAATTGGCATTCCATGGTGCTCACCTTCCTGACATGATCACTGAAGACAAATGTGTCCATAAGCAAAAGTGGTGAAGAAAGCTGATGGTGCCCGGCTATCAAAAGATACAGCATCTGGGATCTTAAATGTTAGAAAGTAAACTAGAGGCCATCTAGTTCAGAAGCAACAAAGTCCACATGGAAGGAGCATACCAGCCTGTGTGACCACAAGTTGTCAAAGGGACCAGGTATCAGGCATCAAAGAACTAAAATTATATCATTATAACTGAGGGGGAGTACAGATTGGAGACCCAAAGCCCATCCCCTTACAAAGGGCCTGCAAGGAGGAGATGAGCCAGTCAAGGTACAGGATAGCAACAACATGCAACTTTCCTCTAATTCATAAATGCTTCCACCCACTAACATGATCCCAATTCTACCTTACAAATCTAGCTAGACCAGGGGATGTACATTGGTACAGATAGGACCCGGAAACATGGGGAATTCAGGACAGATGATCCCTTCAGGACCAGTGGGGGGAGTGGTGATACAAGAAGGGTGGAGGGAAGGTGAAGTAGAAAGAGGAAACCAATTATAAGGATCTACTTATAGCCTCCTTCCTGGGGTACAGACAACAGGAAAGTGGGTGAAGGGAAACATCAGGCAGTGTACAATATGACAAATTCCTCACAACTGGACCAATAGGTAACATCATGATAAATGAAGAAAAGGTAGACGTTGCCGAGGATTTTATCGTGCTTGTATCCATAATCTGTGCTTATGGAAACAGCAGTCAAGATATCAAAAGACACTTTTTTCAGGTAAATCTGCTGCAAAAGACATCTTCAGAGTATTGAAAAGCAAGGATGTTACCTTGAGTACCAAGGTGCACCTGACCCAAACCATTTCTATTGCCTCCTGTACATGAGAAAGGGGGATAATGAACAAAGAAGACCGAAAAAGAATTGATAGATTCGAGTCATGGTATTGGGAAAGAACACTGAAAGTACCATGGACTAATAAAAGGATAAACAAGTCTGACATAGAAGATGTATTGCCAGAGTACTGCCTAAAGGCAAGGATGGGGAGACTTCTTACTCAGTTTGGACATGTTGTCCAGTCCCTAGAGAAGGACATCCTGTTTGGTAAAGTAGAGGGGCAATGCAAAAAGAAGTTGGCACTCAAGGGTATGGATTGACAGCATGGTTATAACAATGGGTTCAAACATAGGAATAATCGAGAGGCTGGCTCACAACCATGCAGTGTTTCATTTGATTGTGCATAAGGTCACGATGGGTCGGAAGCTACTCAAAGTCACATAACAAGAACATATTATACATATGTGTGTGAAAGCTTAACTGCTTTTGCTTCTCTAGAGAACCCAGTCTAAGACACCAGTGCATGTATGAACAGGAACCCTAGTAGCCATACTCTTTGATTCAAACTCCTTAAGTATCCTTTCAGCTGTATATTTTGGATATTATCTACAGCTATTCAGGCATTCTGTAAAATACTGAGATAATAGTAGAAACTTTTATCCAAACTTATCAGATTTTAAATAAAATTACTGGTGATATGTAAATGAGCACTCAAGCACATAGGAAGTAAAAATGAGTAGAGGCAGGTTCATTTCATAGTATGTCACATTCTTTCTCAATTCAGTTGTGGTCCGACTTAAGGTTGCCAATCTTCCTGTATAACTGGAATCCCACCACACTAATTTCATGTCCTGGGATGCCACTGAGACCACTGGCCGCCGCAACAGAGACGGACCTGAGGATAAAGGCAATCAATAAAAAACTAGGCCAGCTGATGCTCCCCAGACCTTTCCGCCACGTGAACACCACCACCAGTGCCACCCACAGCACAGTCACCATTCTCAACCCCCGAGACACCTACTGCACTGGGGAGCACCTAGACCTCCTGCTGGAGGCGAGAGACAACCTGAGGTGCAGGAAGGAGTATGGTGGGGATTTCTTGAGGGCCAGGATGTCTTCCCCAGCTCTGAAGGCAGGTGCTTCAGAAGAGGTGACCCACTTCCACAATGGCACCTACCTTGTTGGCTTTACTCTCTTCTGGGAGGGCACGGTGTCTCTGTCCCTGCTGCTGATCCATTCCAGCGAAGGGGTGGCCGCTCTCTGGAGGGCAAGAAGTCAAAGACATGACAAAGTGATTTTCACAGCCCAGTTTTCCACTGGCACCTGGCATGCCAATACTGGGTGCGGCCTTGTTTTAAATGCGAGTGTTGAACTGTGCCAGTACCTGGATCCTCAAGACCAAGAAGCCTTCTACTGCGTGAAACCTCAGCACCCTGTGCTGGGCTCTCCCACCTGCGCTCCAGGAATAAGGACATTTCTTATCTTAGTGGGCAACAAAGAATCCTTTTTGAAAGGTAATTACTTATTTCTGAAGACTCAAAAACAAAACAAAAGTCACTGCTGGAGAGTCACTGTCTACTCATAAAGGCCCTAAAGGATAGGGTAGAACTGCCCCTGGAGTTTCTGGGTCTGTAAATTCTTGTGAGACTAGAAAGATCCGTCCTTCTCCTGCACAGCAGCTGGTGCTTTCCAACTGCAGACCTTGCCGATCAAAGCCCAACTGGTAGCTACTCTGCCACTGGGTCTCCTGCTTCTGAAGCCTCCTGGGTCAACGATGACATGGCCAAATGGAAGTCCTGTCAATATAGCAGCATTGTGGTTGATGCTATTCGGTGGCGTCGATTCGATTCCAACTCACAGCCGCTCTATGTATACAGGGACCATAGGATGAAACACTGTCTGACCGTGCACAGTCCTCACCATTATGCTTATGCTTGGACCCATCATTGCACCCACTGTGTCACTCTATTTCACTGAACATCATCTTCTTTTTCTTTGTCCCTCTACCAGGCACGATGTCTTTTTTCAGAGACGTGTCTCTCCAGATAATATGCCTTGTTATCTCCTAATAACGAGTACATGAGATATCCTTCTGGCTACAGTCCTGGATGTCCTCTGATAGAGGTTTATTTGTCTAGAATATGTATGGATCCTTGGACTCAAGTACCAGGCTCTACTTGGAGTGGAAATGACTTGGCTGCTGCTATGTTGGGAGTCCCTGAGGAAGAGAGACAACAGGGACAGTGCGCAGGAAAAAGAAACAAACAAACATGGGCTTCGGAGACAAGAGGACTTCGCCTTGAAGGCAAGTCTGCCATACACTGTGTACCTATACTTATACTTCCACACCTCTCTAAGATCCTAGTTCCTTGGCTGTAAAATAAAAAGAGAGGCAAGGGGTGGGGGAGTAATTATAACTCCCAGAAGCCCTTGTAGCACAGGGGTGATGCTTTCTTTGGTTGCTAACAGCTAAGCCAGCAGTTTGAAACCACCAGCCACTCCTCGGCTTTCTACTCACAAAGAGTTAGAATCAAAACCCCACAGGGGCACTTCTCCCTCCGATGAGTCTCATTTGTTGGTTTGCTTTCTTCACGTGTGAGGTTCTTGATATCATTCCCACAGCTCATCGAGGCTTCCGTCTGTCATTAGTGTTCCGGGTATGAAATCTGTTCTGGAGATGTTCTCAAAATATACTCCAGGTCATAATCTAGCTCTCATAAAACCAAACCAAACTCATGGCCATGGAGTCAAGGATGATGGGCTTTTTAAATTTTTCTTCAATTTCAACCTGCACTTACATATGGGTAATTGATAGTCTGTTCCACAGTCAGCTCCTGGCCTCATTTAGGCTGCTCAAGGAATTGGTCCATTTTCTCCCCTCACAAAAATAGTCAGTTTAATATCTGGGTATCCTGTCTGATAATGATCATGTATTCATGAACATTTTGTTGTGGGACAAAGGTATTTGCCATTAAGTCGTTGGTCTTGCAAAATTATATCATATGATCTCACACCATTTCTATCACAAAAGTCTTACTTTTCAAAGACTTTACCTTCCTCTTTGTTTCCATTTTTTTTGCATTACAGTCACCAATAATTAGCCATACATTTTAACTGCATGTCTCATCAATTTCAGAAGAATAGTTGTATTGACTGAATTCCCTTCTGTACACATAGATATTATCCAATCACAGACCACATTGTACTTTAAGGTAGATTTTGAAATGTCCTGTTTGATGCTGAATGGTATGGCATTGCTCTTAAATTTGTCATTCCCAGCATGGTAAATCATATGATTATCTCATTCAAAATGGCCACACCAGTCCATTTCAGCTAATGCCTAGAATATGGATCATCTTTGTATTTAATTTCATTTTTGACAACTTTCAATTTTCTTGGGTTGATATTTAATATATACCAAATTGTGATTATTAATCGATGTTTACCTGAATCCTTATTTTGAGTCATGTCCCATGAGTAGATGAAAGTCTTTAAGTCTTAACTCCATCCACATCATTATGATCAACTATACTTTGAAAAGACAACTTTTCCTCAGTCGTATTTTGAGTGCCTTCTGATGTGAAGAGCTCACCTTCTGGCATTATATTGGGCAATGTTCTCCTGCTGGTTTTCATTATCATCTGGCAATGTCTTCATGGTCATGTAACCGGGTTCCATTGCTCACTGTCATGTTTTCTGTGATTAATTCCTGAGAAAGTAGACAACCTATTCTGACTTCCTAGGCTGTTCCTGGTCTGGAAGCTCTGCTGAAACATATTCACATTGGGTAACCATTCTGGTATTTGAAATACCACTGAATAGTTTCCAACATCATAACAATACACAAACCACATACTATAATGAACTCACAGACAGGTTGTGATTATCAATCATGAAACATATGAAAAGTCATTTGGGAAAGGATCTGTGAATTGATTGGTAACTGTGCCCACTCGCTGTTGGTCCCCAAACTTTTTTGGTTGTTAAATTTTGTCACTGAAAAACCATCAGAAACCTTATCAGTGAAATACAGAAATAAAAATTAAAAGAGGGTTAGAAATAGATGGTTGTATATTCTTTCTGGAAAAGGACATCATGCTTGGTAAAGTGGAAGGGCAATGAAAACAGGCAGTCTCTCAAGGAGAGGCGGGCCAACATGAAACAAAGAACTCAATCATAGTTGTGGATACGAGGTATCCTTAGGTGCAAGGCAGTGTTTCCTTTTCATCTAGGTATATAAGGCCACTATGAGCAGGACCAATTTGATGGCCTATAACAACAGTATACTTTTTTTCCACTCAGTCAATGAACTGACACACCTATTGGATGTCTGTATCTCATGCATTAAGAAGCTAAGAAATTACAACTTATGGAATGCTCTGAATCAGTGGGCATAGTGGTTAACTTATCACCAAGAAATAACCTGAGCTGGATAATGTGAGGTCTCTTTTTTCCTGGTAGCTGCGGCTCCCTGCAGACTAATTTTTTATTTGTGTCTCCAAGGTCAAATGTGGGGATAGAGATTATGGAAAGTTTCAACACCATTCATGTCTCCCACTGTGACAGTATTTCTCCTGTGCCCTGTAAGCAGTGCTTAGTCCTGTTGTTATTGTTGATAGCTGTTATCATGTTGGCCTCCAGCTTCTGACGAGTCCATGCACAAGGGGAACTGCCCTCTGTGCTTAGTGTTAAGACTCCCTGAAAGGCGCTCTTCTCTGTTCACTGTTATTAGTTGTGTAGGCACACTGAAAATCTGCCTTGTCTAAGGTAGGCTAAGATACTACTTCTTTCAGTGAGTGAATAAATGAAACATATAGGAGATCACAAACCTGTTTCAGAAACTGTATTTCTCTTCACCAATCTACTTGGAAAGACACATTACCTGTCCATCTGACACAATAACCTTCGCATGTCAAAACTCTTTCTCAATGCAACACAGATTTCTAAATCCCTAGCCCACCATCACTCCTCACACCGCCAAAGGCACCACTGTTGCATCACACCTCCACCAACCCTAATCCAATCTCACATCACTGCTAACCCAAGAATCTCCATCTAGACCTGTTGCTGTTTTTCAAGCAACTTTCACACACAGTAGTACTTTCATAGCTGGATTTACTCAATTCCGTCTCTTTAAGGCAAAAAATGTTTGTGTCTCTTGAAGTTCACCATTGTGTCATTCGAAGTAGACTAGAGAAACAAATTCATAAACACACATATAGATATAAGGGAAAGGTTTAATAACATGAGGAATGGAACATTGAGAAAACATCCCAACCCAGTTCAATCCAAGGTCATAAGTCCAATATTAGCCTATATGTCTGATGCCATCTATAAAGTCTCCTTTCAACTCATGAAGCATGTGCAATGACACCAGAACAATCACAGGCCAGTGAGTGCTGAGCTTGTGTAGCCAGAGGCAGTAGAAGCATCCCAGCTTTGGCAGGAGTCTCCCCATGGCTCCTTGTTTCCAAGGCTCAGGGTCCATCAGCAGTATCCATTGGCTGTAGAAGCATCTCAATGCTGACAAGGTCTCTCTGTGGCTTTTCCAGCCTCAGAGGTCTGGTTCCAAGTCCCATCAGGGTAAGCCTGTGTGGCTTCTCCTCCAGCTCCTCCAGTTCCTAGGACTCAGAGTCTATGCTGCCATCTTGTCTTATCAGTTGAGCATCTTCCAGAAACTGAGTTTTGTCTCTCACCTCCACGGAGGAAATATTGGGAGATTTCCCAGCACTCTCAGAGAAAGTCATGCCCACACAGAGGTCTTATTGGTTATCTCCAGATTGACAGGCTAGACTCCACCCCTACACTCCCAGTGCTAAAATGGACCCAGATCAGTTACAGCCACAAGCACAAAGAGCTTATTTAGTATAATCACTAATAGAATTATTCACACTGAAATAATTCATACTAGATATTGGAATATTAAACTGCTTCTCTTTGGTGGGTGAGTAATCAATGTTCTGAGTCACCAAAGACTCTTTGCTATCCTCTCGGATGCTTCTTAAACAGGTGAGTGCTTGGCACAACTGGGGCCTCCAGGGAGCAATGACATCCATTAAAATTTGACAGTTCCCAAGCCAGGCCAGATTTTTCTTTGGATTACTTTTATTTTTTTTCTCTCCACCCTGCCATTCAGTCAAAGATTTATATAGTTTGGTGATGGATCTTAAGAGACTGTAAGAGAATATGACAATCTTGGGGGTAACATGCCCTAAAATGACATTGTCATAAAATGCTAAGCAAAACTTGATGGGTTTATTCCCATTAAAAATATATTTAAAATTGACCCAGAAGACCATAGTCGCCTATTCTGAAAGCAAGCATCCGCTCTTAGAACAATCAATAGTAGGGCTCATGTAGAAAATAAGCTTCAGAAAAATAATTGACTGGAAAATTCAAGACGTTTCCACCATTACAACCAACTTCCTAACTCAAGAAACCAACTAACTGTCCTTGACTTTCCAAAACTGTAACTGTTTACACACGTAGGAGACTCCGTCTTTATCCTGCAGAGCTGATGATGGTTTTGAATTCCTGACCACGCAGATCACAGGCCAACAGGTAACCACTACCAAAAGGTACCTAGAAAAGATAGTTTGTGCTTAGTAAGTGCATATTGGTAATTCTACTTTTTAAAAAAATCCTATCTTGCTGATCATTTGGCAGAGAAAGCAGTTCCAAGGAAAGAGAAATGCAAGCGTGGCATGGCATCCTCGGTGCCCAGTGGGTATGTCTGGGAAGACACATGGAATCCTGCCTCCTGTAGCTTGACTTCTATCAAAATGAAAGAATGCCTGAAAGGAAAATTCATCTGTCTCTTGGGAGACTCCACAATTTGCCAGTGGATGGAATACTTCAAAGAGAATATCAATAGTATGTCTCACTTTAAGCACTTACTGAAAGTCTTTCTGGAAATTTCTATTTCATTTCAAAGAGAAAAGGGAATATGAAAAACATCTCTTCTTTTTCATCTTCCTTAATCACATCACATTAAAATTTTTCATGAGACATCACTATATTTCCCTTAAAAGATTACAGTTAATAGCCTGGGCAGGACCCTATATAGAAAAAGCCTTGTTACATTCCTACTCCCCCAAAATAAACAATCCAGTATTTACTCCATGTACTTAGAAAGGTCAATGAAGATATGATATTGTCTACATACCTTAACAAGATGCCATGATGACTCTTAGTTTTATACAGCCTGTAGATGCCACATACTATGCACATACTTTTAATCCTTGGCCTTTCTCATCTGTAAAATGGAGAACTTACCACCTACCTAGTAAGGTTATAATGAGGATTAACTGACGTACTTTATGCAAAACTTTTGGAATGCAGTTTGATGTTGATATATCCCCTACAAATGTAAGTTATCGTGATTGAGATCCAGTGAGAGGGCAGACACCAGAAGGAAGATGGTGACATTGCACTCTGGCTAATAGGGAGTCAGTTACTGTGTCACTTGAGCTTTGATATATTAGTTCATTTCTCTGTCTCACTTTCCTCATCAGTCAACTAGGATTAATAACAGTATCTGGTGAGGTGGTGACTATCAAACATTCAATATATTTCAAGGTACCGAACAATATAAGCAAAGTGCCAAACAAGTAATATTAAAAAGCAATTTGCAGTGATGCCCCCCCCCCAAAAAAAAAAAGCAATTTGCCATAGAATCAAGCTGATCCAATTCCTAGGGACCTCATGTGTGCTCCATAAAATTTCTGTGGCTGACTTTCCAAAAGTAGGTCACCAGCTTTTAGCAAGTATATTAACTATTTGAACTGTCCAGGAGTCCCCCCAATAAACGATAGTTATGTGACTTTTAAAATAACTAAAAACTATTCTTTCATTTAAGCTGTGAAAAAAGCAGACATGGTCAACCTCTTTAATTTTAAAAACAAAACCATCTTTATGACTAATCAATCCCTGTTCTCCTTTGATTTTGGGATTCCATATCATCAGCACTGCAGTCAGTGGATCTGCACGTGTCTGGAAAATTTCAGCATCAACTTGTTGTGGACTTGAGTAGGAATATCAACATCCAGTGGCAAAACACAATTGCACTTTGATTGAATCATTAACATATTCAGTCAAAGAGATTGAGTACGTTGTACAGGTCATTGACAGAATTGGAGGAGGAAAAAATACTATCATTTTAATTTCTCTGGGTCAGCATTTCAGACCCTTTCCCATTAACATTTTTATTCAAAGAGTCCTCAACATCCACAAAGCTGTTCAGCGTCTTCTTTGGAGAATCCCAGACACAATCGTGATCATCAAGACAGAAAACATCAGGGAGTTGCACAACAATACAGAGAGATTCAGTGACTTCCATGGCTACATTCAGTATCTTGCTCTAAAGGACATTTTCCACGATCTTCATATCAGTATCATTGATGCCTGGGATATAACCATTGCATATGGCATAAGTAATGTCCACCCACCTCCATCTGTGGTCAGAAATCAGATTAATCTCTTCTTGAACTATATTTGCTAGAAAACCCATGTCTTTACAGCTCACTCACTTATAATTGTCTGCTATGTTTGGCTCTCAATTTCCACTCAGCATGAAGAGATAATTTACCCTACAATTGATCCATGAGTCACCAGTTTGTCCACATTGGCTATTCCTGATCTGTACAACATTCCATTGTATGGTTAATTGCTTTATGAGCAATTGGTTGCTTTGTCCAATTGAGTGACCCAGTTACTGTAACTGAACATAAAATCATAATCAAAGCAGATAGTGGAAAATTCATGGAATTCATACTTTCTGGAGCCATTGAGGCTGGATTCACTACAAAAAACTATTGCCATAAAACAGCCTTTGCACCTTAACACAGCTACCAAAGATATACTGATGTGTTCTTTAAACCAAGAAGCAGTTTGACTTAATTTGTGACTAATGATTACCTTGAACTGTGCTATTTTAAGAATTACACATGGGGGCCACACTAGCAGCAGCAACCCAATATGTTAGATAGCAAAGAGTGATTTCATGTTAATGAAGAATAATCAATTTCAAGAAGGATGATGAGAATGGTTACACAGCTTAAAGACTGCACTCAGTGTCATTGAATTGTACATGTAGGAGTTGCTGAACTGATGTATTTACTGCTGTGTATATTTCCAATAACTACAGAAATAATGAAAGGTCTTATTATTTAATAAAATAAAAATATCCATGGGCAGAACCAACTCTTCCTGGCCAGTGCTATGCCACTCTACACAAATAGGCATTTGGGCTTCCTGTGGTGTCACATTTAACTTGAGGCTCTCTCTGATGCATGGAAAATTAGAATAAGAAGGCCATTGTAAAAATAAGTATTTGAAGAGAGCAGATCCAATTCTTGTTTTTACCCCTTCAGATAAGCTCCATGGCCCTGGAGATGGTTTCAAAGTTCCCAGCAAAGACCAATAGATCCTGAAGACCTCTGACTTCCTGTGCAAAATACCACTGCCAAGAGCTAATGTGACATTATGAAATCAATCCTACAAGAAAGTAGGCTAACGTGGAAAGAAAAATATTGCACTAGAAACCAGAGGAGTAGGGTCTCTTGGCCAGGAACTTTAAGACCTTGGAAAAGTCACGTTAGCTCTCAGGACCTGTTTCCCAAAGGAAAAGGTTAGTCTAAGATTTGTGTCCTTCAAGCCTTGTTCCATGCAGGTCTGGGTGCCATCGGAAGTACTTCAGAGACCAACTTGATGGGTTAGAATGGTACTGGATGTGCCGGTTAAAAGTTTCATCCATCTCCTCTTCAGCCCAATATCCACCACTTTTATCTATTTATATATTAGATTTTGGATGAGTTTTTGCTTTGAAGATAATCTCCGCTAATTGCAACATATTCAAAAACCATTATATAAATAACCATCGACATCTTGGTACTTAAAATCTATAAAGAAAGCTTGAGAATTTAATCTTCCCTGCTTACATTTTAATAAGATTTCTCAGAAGTTTACCAATAAGCAGCCATTGGCATGATAACGTCACGTGAATAGGGCAATAATGTTATTACAAAATAATTTGGCGCCAGGTTCTTAATTTGGGACCATGTCCTTATTCAAGTTAGCACTCTTAATCATGTGCTTGCCACCATTCGGTCCTTAACTAACTCTTGCTACATTTGGAAATGAAGAGAAACAATTCTACAGGAATACCTTAGCTATCTTTATATATGTTTCCTCTGGGAAGGGGTGAATACATTATTTTAAATTTACCAGTGAACCACAGTTTCTAGTTTACTGTGTAGTACATGCACAAGCATATAAAAATATTTGCTAAGTCCCTATACCTATCCTAGGTACTACTCTAGGCTTTAGCAGTGTAGTGGTCAAAAAGACAATTGGAATCTCTACTGTATGGAATTAATAAAGGAAAAGCCAATGAAAAAACAAAATAATTGCATGTGTTCAATCACTGGTGCTGGAGAGTGACAATATGATGGTGTTGAAATTACAAGTTAGAGTCGTTCAAGAAGGCATCTTAGAGAAAGCGCTTCGAAGGTTTTCTAAGGGAGCCCATTTTAATTGACAGTGTGATGGTTTGAAGTCACCAGTCACTTCACAGGAAGAGATGTGGCAAGCTGTAATGTGAGATAGGTCTATTGTGCCCTATAAGTTCACAATGAGTTGGAATCAAGTGGGAAACAGTGGGTTGGTTTTTTTTGCCTTGCTGGGTTTTTGTTTCATTTTATTTTTGTGTCTATGACATAAAGGAAGCAGCCATAAAACACAATGAAGAAAGGTCCAAGACAAAGAGGAACACTGACTGCAATCAAGTCACTTCTGACTCAGCGACCCTATAGGACCGAGTAGAACTGCCCCTGTGGGTTTCAGAGCCGGCGAAGTGGATGGCCTTCTCTTTCTCCCTCAGAGCAGCCGGTGAGCGTGAACAGATTGCATGTGGTTAGCATCATCCCAAAGAAGTGCCAAACTCCAAAACAGAATCTAACTCGATGTATCTGAAGAACAGAGACAAGGAGCGTGAGGGAAAGATGAGCGGATCAGTCACATATGGCGCTGCAGCCTGGGAGGAGGGGTTTGAATTTTACTCCAGCTACAATAAGAAGGCAAATGAAGGAGGAAGGGGGCAAGCAATTGGACATCGAGTAAGGAAGAGAAAGAAAGGGAAACGATAGTCAGAGAGGAGGAGAGGAAGGGAGAGAGAGAAAAGGAGGGAAAAAAGAGGGAAGGGAAGAGTGAGAAGATCTGGTTCATTTCACTGGGGCATCACCAAAGTCTTCTATTGTTGCCAAGCTAAAAATAAACAAATGTTGTAAAGTTAAAGGATAGAGGGAATGGAGTTTGTTTTATTCTTTTATAGACCGGTTTCCATTACCATTCTCCAAGTAAGATTAGGATGGACAAGGGATGGATTTTTAAGAGAACACAAAGCACTTTAATTTTAGAAATAAAAAAAATGAAATGAAACCAAAATGAAGGATGTGACCCTGTCTGAGAGGCGGCCCCAATCCCAACTACGCAGACACACACACACACACACACACACACACACAACACACACACACCATCCCCAAAGAATTCACTTCAGAGGACAGCACTGAAGCTATAGCTCAGGGACAGGGAGACGTCTAATCAAAGCACACAGGAGCAAATGAGGGGAGAGGGAAAGTTGAATACATCCTGACCCACCAAGCCCTGAAGACTATATTCCTACTCAGAACAGCTGATGCACAGAGAGGACCATAGGGCTGACCCCACCAGGAGACACCAGTGACCTCTCACTGAGCCAAAGTTCTAAGAGGGACTACCTGGGATACAGTGCAGGAATTGTGCTCAATCTGACAACACCACACTGAGGCGAAACACTGAGGGCAAGAGAAGCAGAGCAGCGAAGTCTCCAAGACAAACCAAAAATAGACTTTGGAGATAGGGCATGGCACCCCATCAGACTATACCGGAAAACACTCCAAAAGGTCAACAGACTTTGAACTATTTATAGCTTTATTTTTCTTATCATTCGTTTTTGTTGTTCTTGATTTAGGGGGTTTTTTTTTGCTTTCTTTTGCTCTGTCTTGTTTTTTGTGGATATTATTATCTCTGCATGTCTATCTAGCAAGAAAGGTGAGGTAAACAATCTGGAGAAGAAAACAACAGGACTGATGGTTCAGGGATGGTGGGGTGCACTGAAGGTGAGAGACGTGGGAGTGGGGGAGGGGAGGAAGTGTATGTTAATAAATCCAGGGACAAGGGAACAACAAATGATCTAAAATCGATGGCAGTGAAGGTGTACAAAGCCTGGTAGGGCTTGATCACAGGCAATGTAACCGAGAGAAATTACTAAAAGGAAAGTTAAACATGATAGTGGGACAAGAGGAAAGTAAAAGGAAATTGAGGAAAAAACTAGGAGGCAAAGGGCATTTATAGAGCTCTAAATACAGGCATGTACATATGAAAATATATTTATATACGATGATGAAGAAATAGATCTATGTACATATATTTGTAAGTTTAGTATTAAGGTAGCAGATGGACAGTGGGTCTCTGCTCAAGTACTCCCTCAACACAAGAGCACTTTGTTCTATCAGCCTAGCATTCCATGATGCTCACTTTCCTGACACGACTACTGAAGACAAAGTGGGTGCATAAGCAAATATGAAGAAAGCTGATGGTACCTGGCTCTCAAAATATATAGCATCTGGAGTCTCAAAGGCTTGAAGATGCACAAACAACCATCTAGCTGAGAAGCAACCAAGTCCATATGGAAGAAGCACACCAGCTTGTGCGATCACAAGGTGTTGATAGAATCAGGTATCAGGCATCAAAGACCCAAAACAAAAAATCAGATCCTTGTGAATGAGGGGAAGTTCAGAGGGAAGAACCAAAACCCATCTGTCGGCAACTCTCTCCTTACAGAAGAGTCATGGGAAGGAGTTGAGCCAGTCAGGGTGCAGTATAGCATCAATGAAGCATACAATTTTCCTCTAATTGTTTAATTTTTCTTCTCCTCACTATCATGACACCAATTCTACCTTACAAATCTGGCTAGACCAGAGCACATACTTGTGTACAAATAAGAGCTGGAAACACAGGAAATCCAGAACAGCTAAAACCCCTCAGAACCAATATTGAGAATAGCTATACCAGGAGGGGAAAAGGAAGGTGGGGGAAGATAAGGGGAGCCAATCACAATGATCTACCATGTATGGACAGCAGAAAAGTGGATGTAAGACATGAAAAAGTAATAATTATAAATTATCAAGAGTCTCTCTGATGGCTAGTGATAGTGAGCATTTTCTCATTTGTTTGCTAGCCATTTGTACTTCATTTTTGGTGAACTGTCTCTTCATTGCATTTACCTATTTCTTAATTAGTTCTCTTGCTATTTTCTTTCTGAACCATGTTAGATTTCTGTATGTTTTGGTAATTAGTCCTTTGTCCAATGTGTGGTTGGTCAAAATTTTTCCCAATGTGGGCTCTCATTTTATTCTCCTGATGGAGTCTTTTGATGTGTACAAGTGATGTAATTTCAACATGGTCCAACCATCTACCTTGTCTTCTGCAGTGTGTGCCTACTCCATTATACTTGGTAGTATATGTATGCCTGGCAATAGGCCCTTGAGTTTGTTCCATCCTTCTCATTGATGATCCTGATAAGTCTGGAACTTACATTTATGTCTTTAATCCATTGTTAGTTCACTTTTGTTCATAGGGGAAAGTATGGACCCTGTTTCATTGTTCTGCATATGGAAACCTAGTTTGTCCAACACCACTACTTGAGGAGTCTGTCTTTCTCCCATTGGATATTTCTAGGTCTTTTGTCAAAGATTAGATGCTGCATGTAGGCTGGTGCATTTGTGTTTGTGTTTTCTGTTCTGATCCATGGGTCTATGTAGCTCTCACTGTACAAATACCAGGCTGTTTTGATTACTGTGGCTTTGCAGTAGGTGTTTAGATCAGGCAGTGCAGGGCTTCCTACTGGGTTCTTCTTTTGAACAAGTTATTTGCTTATACTGGGCCTTTTGCTTCCCCATAATAAATTGGTAGCTTTTCCATTTCTTTAAATAATTTATTTCGGATGTGGATTGCTATTGCATTATATCTGTTGACAATTTTAGGTCGTACTGTCATTTTCACAATAGTAAGTCTGCCTATCCATGAGCATGGAATATTCTTCCATTTATGTAGATCCTTTTTAGTTTCTTGTAGTAATGTTCTGTGGTTGTCTCTGTATAGTTTATCTGTTTCTTTAGCTAAGCTTATTCCTAAATTTTTCATATATCGTGTGATTATTACAGATGGTATTGATTTCTTAATGTCTTTTTCATACCTCTCTTTGATGGCATACAGGAATTTAATTGAATTCTGGTTATTAACTTTGTGTCTTGCTATGCTACCAAATTTCTTGATGGTTTCCAGCAGGTTTTTTGTGGAGACTTTTGTGTTTTCTATATAGAGGATCATATAATCTGCAAATTGCAAGAGTCCCACTTCTTTGACATTTGTATTCCCTTGATTTCTTCTCATTATCTGATGACGCTAGCTAAAACTTCCACCATGATGTTGAAGAGTGACAACAGGAAACATCCTTTCCTGGTCCTTGTTTTCAGTGGGAATGCTTCTAGCTTTAACACACTGAGCATGATGCTGTCCTTTGGCTTCTCATGTTTGGCTTTTATTATGTTGAAGAGTTCTCCTTCCATTGTGTTGGATGTTTTGAACAGAAATGGGTGTTGAATATTGTCAAATGCATTTTTGTCTGCATCTATTGGTATGTGTTTTTCTATTCCTCGCCTTATTTATGTGGTGGATTACATTGATTGTTTTTCAAATATTGAACCATCCCTGAATACCTGGAATGAATCCCAATTGGTCATGGTGAATTAATTTTCTGATATGCTGTTGTAGTCTATTGGTAAGGGTATTGCTAAGAATTTCAGCATCTATGTTCATGGGGGATATTGGTCTATAATTTTCCATCTTTGTGGGATTTTGCCTGGTTTGGGTATAAGTGTTATGGTTTCATAGAATGGATTTGGGAGTTTGTTGCTTTTTTCTATGTTCTGAAAGAGTTTATAGTATTGATGTCAGGTCTTTGAATATTTGGCAGCATTTCCCTGTGAAACTGTCTGGCCCTGGGCTTTTCTTGACTAGTAGTTTTTTTTAAAGATCTGCTCATTTTCTTCTTTTGCTATGGGTCCGTTGAGTTTTTCCAATATCTGCCTTCATTAATTTGAGTGAATGGTATGTCTAGGTATCTGTCCATTTCTTCTAGATTGTCAAATTTGTTTGAGTATAATTTTCATAGTAGTGTGGGGGGCTTTTTGCTTGTTTTTTTGTAAGTTTGTTTGTTTGTTTTGGGGGCATCACTGCCAGTAGTGTGCTATAATTCTTTTTTTACTTCATTTGGATATGTTGTGATGTCACTGTTTTCATCTCTTCTTCTGGGTATTTAAATCTTTTCTGTATTTTTCCTTTGTTGCGTTTGCCAGTGGTCTGTTAGTCAGTGGTCTATTTTGTTAATCTTTTAAAAGAACCAGCTTCTTGTCCTGTTGGTTTGTTCCATTGGTTTTTATTTCCCATATCATTTATTTCTGCTTTGATACCTATTATTTCTTCCCTCCCTTTATTGGAGGGATTGTGTTATCCTTGTTCCAGTTTTGGGAGGTGTGTACTACAGTTTTGATTTTAGAGTTCTCCTCTTTTTGCATATATGTGTTGATAGCTATAAATTTGTCTCTGACTAAAGTTTTCACTGTTATAAAGGTTTTGATATATTGTGTTATCATTCCTATTTGTCTCAAGCAATTTTTAAATTTCCTCCTTTCTTTGATTACTCATTCACTTTTTAATATTGTTATTCAGTCTCCATGTGTTTGTCTTTGTTTCTGCTCATTTTATTGTTGGCTTATAATTTTATAGCTTTGTAGTCTGAGAAGAATGGTTATAGGATCTCATTCTCTGAATTTGTGGAGGCATGATTTGTGGCCTTGTGTGCGGTTTATTCTTGAGAATGTTCCATGTGTGTTGGGAAACAACGTATACTGTTGTTTTGTTGGATGAGGTGTTCTGTATATGCTTATGAAGTCATTTTATTGATTGTGCTGTTGATCTTTTGCTCCCCCATCTGTGGTAGTTATATACCATATTTTCCATACCATAATATGCATCTGATGGGGAAAAAAAAGACACACCATAAGACATGTGCATTTTTTAGAGCATGAAAACAAGATAAAATATTTTCAACCAAATGGCACCAGTATACTAAAATGATCTGGGGGTGCCACTTTTGAAGGGGGAAAAGTGCATTTTATGGTCTGAAAAAATATGGTAATCTGGTGTCCATTTGGGATATAAGAGGATTAAGAGTGAAGGGGTGGAGTCTACTCTGTCAGTCGGATCATATCCAATGGGGCTTCATGACCTTCCTCTAAAGATTCTGGGAATTCCAGTATTTTCCTTTTTCGAGGCAGGAGTCACTATCCCTCTTTCCTCACTCTCTTGAAACTCTCCTACGGATAGTACATAAGAATGACTCCCTGTGAGACATCCCCAAGAAGAAGCCACTTGAACCTATCTTGATGCAGCCCTGGAAAGTGAAGAAGCCACATGGAGACTCCTCCCAGTGCTGAGATGCTGCTAACACCACTGAATCCAAAAACTTTCTACCCACTGACCTGTGATTGTCCTGCACTTGGCATCATCCCATGTGTTTCATGAGTCGAAAGAGTACTTTATATATTGGTATCAGACATATGGGCTAATATTGGATTTATGGGATTTGGAATGGACTAAGCTGGGATGTTCTCAATGTACAATTACCCTTTATATAAAACTCTCTCTTATACACAAATGAGTTTCCATGAGTAAGTTTGGATTTGTTTCTCTAGTCTACCCAGACTAACACATCATCATATTTGATTGATAATTCTACTAGATACAGGATTCTAGGTTGAAAAGGTTTTCCTCCAGCACTCTGTCTTGTTGTCTGCATTGCTTCGACTGTGAAATCTGAGGCTATTCTAATTGCTAACCCTTTGCATGTAAGTGATCTTTTTTTTTTTCCTAACTGCTCTTAGAACTTTTTCCTTGCCTTTATTTGTCTTTCTTTTAGGTTGAAATCTATACATTAGTCTTCTAGCTCACTAGTTTGGGTTTCTGCTTCTTCAATTCTGTTTCTCTGTTCTTTTATACTGTCCTTTATAGTGTTTAATTCTGCTATTGTAGTGTTTGATTTTTGTTTCTGGTTGGAGTTTCTATAGTGAGGTTACTAGTTTTTCTATCATTTCATCTTTTCACTCAGATGCCTTCTTCAGCTGTTGCACAAGTGAAATTATCATTCTTTTAAATTCTTTTTCTGGTAAATCCATAACCTGTTCTATTTTAGAAAATGCTTTTAGGTCTGGTTGGTATTCCACTATTTGTTTGCTTTTGTAGCTGTTGTTTTTGTGCATGCACCGATATTATATATGTCTATATGTTTGTACCTTACATATACTTAAGAATGGGCAAGTCCTGGTTGAGGATGAATTACAATAATGCACACCTTCATAAAGTGGGGGGAGGGTGCTAGGAATGAAAGAACCCAGCAACAACAGCAGCAGCACAAAGAGTCACTGGTTTGCACACCTTGACTGGGGGTGGGCGGAAGGTGGGGGGGTGTCAGAACCGTGTGCAGTAAAGGTCTTTTAACTGGTTGGGTACATTGTCTCGTAGTATGTTGTTCTACTACCTTGTAGTCTTAGGATTTCAGCATAGGGTTGCGATCTTGGCAAGGGGAGTGATTTTGGTGTCTGATATGACTGTAAGTCCTGTATTCTTGTGATTAAAGCGAATTATCTTGAAAGAAAAGGCCTCTGGTGAATGAGGTCAGAGATGATGGGGTTCACTCTTTTTTGATGATGGATTGACCAAGTGGGGTTGGTGGACTGGGTCTGTATACCTACCACCTACCTAAGTGGTCTAGGAAAGTGGAATAAAGCAAAGATCTACCTCAGAAGGCAAGTGGCTTATGTGAGAGGCTTGGAGCACTGACGAGGGGCTGGATCGCTAGGTATGTGAGCCCTGAGCAGCCTCTGAGTCCCTAGGTCTCTGTCTCAAGTCTAAGATCCCTTCCAGCACTTGTAAAACCTGCTGCAATTCCTCCTTGTTTTACTATGCTAATTTTGCTATGCCATATTTTCTTAACTAACCAGGTGTGTGATGGTTGCAACTCAAAGAAGATTAGAAAGTAAAAAATAATAATAACAAATGCAAAAGAAAGCCCTAGAGTGGCCATGTTTTTTAAGGACTTGGGCTTTGGAGGGGGTGTCTTGGGATCAGGAGGTGTGTCAAGCTGTACCTCGGGGGTGGGGAAGGTAAGATTTACCGAGTGGGGCAGGAAGGCCGAGGGCTTGTATTCCCCATTTATACACCCTCTTGGCTGCTCTGTTGACTCATACCCCCATGGCTTGGTCGTCTGCAATGTCCCTACTGGGGAAGCAGGACTGTTTGGTATCCACCAGTGCTCTTCTGGCCTAGGCAGAAAGCCAAAGCTTTTTATATTTTTATTCACCCTGAACTGGTTCTTTATAATGTCATCCCTGCAGCTCTGCCGCTCTTCCCCTACAGGTCACTCCTTGATCTGAAGACCCGGGAATCTGAGCTCAACTGGCCAAATGCCACAGGGAGTTGATGAAGGGGATTCTAATCAACAGATGTCGCTGCTTTCTAATTTTTTGTAGATTTGTGTCAACTTATCTTGATACTGAAAAGCCTGTGGTCTGGAAGTGTAAGACATTCCTTTTCAGGGTTCCTTTGTGCTCTTCTCTGCAGTCTCTGTCACCAGTGCTACTTGGTCTGTATCGTGCACTCCCTCCCCGGTGTTACTTCTTCCAACAGAGATCCATTTGCCTGTTACGCAGTTCCTAGTACTTCCAATAGTCTTCTCCAGTACCACAATTCTAATGCATTTATTCTTCTTTGCTTATTCAATGTCCAACTTGGGTCAGGCACCCCTGAGCCCACAAAGGAACATCCCTGCCCTCAAATACTCTAAAGAGGTCTTTTGCAGCAGATGTATTACAAATATTTAGGTGTGTGCGTGTATGTGTGTGTGTATATACATATATATATACATTGTATATATATATGTATACAAATTCAACTAAACTGTAAATACTTGAGGGAAGGGAATATATCTTAAAGTTCCATGCATGGAATTCTAATTTTTTTTCAAATTTGCAACTGTAGACATGAAATATGAAGCTAAAAGATTGAAGGAATGGGGGACTGAGCCCCGGTAGCGTAGTGGTTGTGTGTGGGACTGCGACCCACTGGGTTGGCAGTTCAAATCCAGCAGCAGCTCTCCAGGAGCAAGGCTGGGCCTCCTACTCCCACTAGAGGGCAGTGATGCCAAAAAAAGGAAGGAATGGATGCGTAAATAATTAGAATATCCTCTGCATGAGGAAAGAAAAGTTTTTCAAAGTTGTGACCCAATAAAGTTGTGTGTGTGTGTGTGTGTGTGTGTGTGTGTTTTAGTTAACTACTGCACTGGAGTGAAACTTCCTGATATGACTATCTACCCAATTCTATGTAAGTGCAACAAATGACTGAGTAGGAGTATGCAAACGGGGTGTGTGTAACACAAAAAGAGAGAAGTATGGGGGTTTTCATTATTGCCCCCATGGAAGCAGAATAGAGAAACTGAAGGACTTTGGAAAAGGATGCTACAATTTTCTGTGTGAAATGACACAGGCTGCCAAGACCATATTGCGGCAGAGACTCAGACGAGCAGTGCTGAGACTCTGGGGCCCCTTCTTATCTGGCGGGAGACTATGGAAGTGTGGGACAGGCTGACTTCCTGATCCTTAGAGGCTAAAGCCAAAGGACCACATGGTTGTGAGACTTAAGAACAAAAGAGAGACTTGGCTGCTGACTGAGAAGACCAATAACTGTATCCTGTTTGCTGATCCTGGCTTGCAGTCGGTAGTCTATGAACTTTCCTAATAACCCCCCTTAATTGTGATGATTGTCTGTGTGATCACTGCAAGGAATTGTGGAATTTAGCCTCCAGGTAGAATGTTGAAGGAGAAAAGGTTGGCGTCGGACTGGACAGAAAAGGAAGGCGGCACAGCTGACCCTGCCTCCTAGCACTGGGGAAAAGGGGTCACATATGGCCCTCTGTTGTGGTTCACTGCAACTACTAAAAGGTATATTTTTCAGGAGGGAAAAAAAGATGAACCTAGAAGAGAGAAATGGCAGGGGCGAAGTAAAGGTAAATGAAAAAAATTGGCAAACACAGGGGTTGTAACAAAACATCATATGACATGCACTCTAATCTCTTACTTCTCTGACTAGCATCTATTTACCTCCCCCTTCATTCCACTTCCACGCCCACACTGGCCTCCTGGCTTTTGTTCAAACACACCAGCCCTGCTTCCTCCTTACAGTTTTGCATTGTGTTTGTTTAAGGTGTCATCATTTCTTTCCTGTCTGGAATAGTCTCACCTCCATTCATCAAATAGCCTTTGTGGTGCTGGCACTAGGTCAAAGGCCCGTGGTAGATAAAAAGCATGCAGGGACGTCAGAACGCCCAAGTAGGTTCCTTTGGTTCTCAAGTTCCATATTGAAAGGACTTTCGACTGCAAGCCCCCGTGAGATGATTTTGATGGCATGCCTTCCTTACACAAGCTCTCCTCTGGAGCAAGATTTCTCAAAATGTCAACAGACCCATACCATGCCCCTCTTCAGACTGTTTTTTACTCACCCTCATCCAGGATGAAGGAAGGGAATTTGGAGTAAGAATTTGTAACTTTCAAGGCAGTTGAACATGACTGCGACATCTGAGCAGTTTTTTATATACTGATGCTTAGCCTGGTTAAGACCTTTGGGATTATGTCATCACCTAGATAATGAAACTCACTGCCATCGGGTCAATTCTGCCTCTCAGAGACCCCATAGGACAGGGTAGAACCGTCCTGTGATTTTCTGACCCCGGACTCTTTCAGAAGTTGAACTACTAACCTAGGCATTAGGTGCCCAACGTGAAGGGCTCCCACCACGGCTCCCACAACCCGGCTGCACCGCTCTTTAGCTGAAGCTCAGGAACGCTGTGCACACAATCAATGTGGAAGGGAAGAGGCTGCACTTGCATAACAGAAGGGTGGGTTAGGAGATGGCAGGTGTCTTTTTCCTGCCTGCTGTCACCTTCAGAAGTGCTGCAGAATTTCCTGGGCACCTGCTAAGACGCAGCCACAGCCGAGACCCCAGCTGCTGGTTCACGACCCGGGCCAAGGCCCGAGGTACCGGCTTGAGATCCCAGAGAGGTGCTGGCTCTGGGCAGCACCACACACCCCAACCCATCCCGGCCCCACCCAAACCAGGAAGCGGGCGGCACCAGGGGCCGGGAAGAGCATCTCCCTGCAGCGCTGACTTCAGCGGGCGCCCTCGGCTCTTGCCTCCGCTGGAGGGGATTCCACGCACACCCTCTTCCTCCTCCTCCTCCTCCTCCTCCTCCTCTTTCTCCTCCTCTTCCTCCTCCCCCTCCTCTTTCTCCGCCTCCTCCCCCTCCTCCGCCTCCTCCTCTTCCTCCCCTTCCTCCCTCACTTTCCAGAAGTTTCCAAGAAGATGGCGTCCAGACCTCGCGGGACAACCTTGCGGCGGCGGTGAGTGGGCAGCCCGGGGCCACGCGTCCTGCCGCCTCCCCTCGTGCCTGCGGTCAGGAGAGGGGCGGCGGGGAGCAGAGGGCAGAGGCCGGCTGTCTGCGGGGACGGGCCTCCTTCGGGAAAGGCAGGCCCCGGGGAGGGTGCAGAGCGGGCCCAGCATGGCGGGAGCCCGAGGTGGCGGGGTGGACAGCGCACTTCACAGCGATTGCGCGGGCCCCCAGACAGACAGACAGACAGACAGACAGACAGACAGCTGCTACGTGCTCAAGGAGCTTGTCACCAGTTCGTTTGCCGCTGCTACTACTCCTTTGCTGTCTTTGCTGTGTGCCCTTGTTTGGGCGGGAAATGACTCAACCCCAGGGTCCGCGAAAGCCAATCACTGAAGAGTAACCTGAATGTTGAGTACGCAAAAAAATACTACACCCTGAAGCTGTTGTTTCAAGCCAACCCCCTCTGTCTATGGCAGGCAACATAGATAAGTCTGCCACATTTCGCAAGAATTCGTAAAGCCTCCTAGTAGATCTATGCCCAGGAATGTTGGAAAGTAGTGCTCCCGGGACGGCAGTCACGCAGACACCGCCCGGGACCCGCGGCCGGCTGCGGAGCCTTCTCAACCATGAACTTGCCCTGTGCTCCGGAGGCTCCTTCCAAAGAAGCTCCATTCAAAGCCATGGCTGTGGAGGGCGTTCACTGCCAAGCGGAGGGCTCTCTGCTGGCAAGCTGAAGGCGACAGGTGTTGGGACTTCAATTGGGGGGTGGGAGGGGGCTTTGGAGAGGTTTTCTCAAAGAACAGAATGATTACACGAACCTTTGTGATATAAATCAAAAACTGCGTTTGTGAGGAAAAGGGCAGAAAAGTCGCTCGAGAAACGTTTTTGTGGTGAGGCCAGTGCACCTGCTCATTTTGCAAACACAGCCTGGACTGGCCTCTGAGAATTTCCCTGGGGAACCTTCTTCACCCTGCTGCGGCCAAAGGAACAGGACAGACTCCAGGGAAGGGGCTACCACTACCGTGTTTGGCATGGTTAAATGAAATCAGGGTAGATTTCTTTGGGAAAGAGTTAGGGCTCAGGGATGTATAGCCCTAAACAGAAGTTTTGTCAAGAAACAATAGCTTCACATTTTGATATTTTTGTTCTGTCAAGGTTTCTGTTATCTTGTAGCAATATTTTAGACTTATCCCCACCCATATATTGGCGTGTCAGACAGCCAGAGAACTAAAGTTCCAATTCGAGACTGAGGCGGGACCTGAAAGCTACTGAACTGGATGAAATAAGCCAGACACCAGGGCCAGATATTTTAGGGCCTCATAAAATAGCTGGCATGAGAAAATGCATAGAGAGAAAAGTTTATCCATGTCACCCAGGGCTGAAGGAGGGCCAGATGGGGAGTTATCCCTTAAAAAACGACAGAGTTTCTAACCTTTAGAACTTGGATCTTCAGCACCTGTTAGTACATAGACTGCTAAATGGACTATTGTTAGTTGTTACCAAGTTGGCTCTGGCTTTTGGCAACTTTATATGTAACAGAACTCTATGAGTCACAAGTTTCTGATTAAGATTAAAAACATTTGGGGGGCTGAGCCCCAGGACTGTAGTGGTTGTGTGTGGGACTGCGGCCCACTGGGTTGGTGGTTCAAATCCAGCAGCAACTCTCCAGGAGTAAGGCTGGGCCTCCTATTCCCACCAGGGGGCAATCATGCCCCCCCCCAAAAACAACAACAAGAAAACATTTGGAAATGGAAAATCAAATGGTTGCACAACATGAGTATAAGTAATATTACAGGATTGTGTGTTTCCAAAGGTTAAAACTGCAAAAGCTATTTATGCATTTATTTCTTAAGTGACAAAATTAATTTATAAAAAATGCCATTTGTTGTACATTTGTTTAACAAATTTTTTAAGCTTATTTAACGGCAATAAAAAAAAAGTAAGAATTGAGCACTGAAGCCTTCACGACTCACATGACTTTCTCTCTGGTATGCTCTCTCATAGTGCACCCATCATGACCCTGAAAACGATGCCTCGAAAATTGATGCTGTTGTTGCTGCTGCTGCTTCTCTCAGTAAGTGGATGGCTAATTTCTCCACAGGCTATAAAGGTAGGCAGGGTTTTCCTCCAGTCAATGGAATCGGGCACAATTCCCGCTTTTGACTGTAGAAGTCCAATTTGTCATTTTGTCATACTCACCGGTGTGCAAGTTCTCTTGCTATAAAAAAGTTCATCTTTTTTTCCCCCCACATCACTGCCCTGGTGGGAGTAGGAAGCCCAATCTCGCTCCTGGAAAGCTGCTGCTGGATTTGAACCATCAACCCAGTGGGCTGCAGTCCCGCACACAACCACTGCGCCACTGGGGCTCAGCTAAAAAAACTAATGTTTAAGCAACCAATTTCTCTTCTTCTTTTGGATGCTAAGTCAAAATTTAAAGAGAAAAATCTTTCTGACAGAGGAATGCACCCATGCTTTCTTAATTTCTTGTGGTTGCTGTTTGACTTGTACAATTTTACTTAGTATGTAAATCTGAGCCATTTGGAATAGATCCTGCTGAATGGTTTCTGTATGGATCTAAATTTACCATTTTCATATAGAGTGAAACCTACAAGAGCCAGAACTCAATTGGGACTTCCTCATTTTTCGTGGTCTTACAATTTTTCTCTCCTTAGATAAAAGGGTAGCCTTACCAATTTTCTATTGTTTATTTTAGTGGGCAATGTTTGCATTTTCCTTCAATGACAGGTTTCCACTTTAACACAGGTTCTGCCTTGAGTAGGTTATATTGTCCCTGTTTCATTAATTGAATCTGCAGCAAAAGGTCTCTTTGAATATCGAAAAACAAGGATGTTATTTGAGGACTAAGCTGTGCCTCACCCCAACCACGGGGTTTTCCATTGCTCTATGTGTGTGTGAAAGTTGGCCATTGAATAAGGCAGACAGAAGGAGAATCAATTCATTTGAACTGTGGGGCTGAAGAATATTGAAAGTATCCTGTACTACTATTGGGAGAATCTAAGACAAGCAGATTGGCCTAACAAGTAGTATAGCCAGAGTGTACCTTAGAGACAAGGATGGCAAGACTTCATCCGACAGACTTTGGACGTGTTGTCAGGAGCCACCAGTCCCTGGAGAAGGATGTCGTGCTTGGTAAAATGGAGTCACAGGCAAGAAGAGGAAGGCCCTCAGGGCGATGGATTGATAAGGTCGGTGTCTGCAACGATGGGCTCCAGGTGGGAACATATGTGAGAATGGCTTGAGACTGGCCAGCAGTTCATCCTGCTGTGCATAACAGGCTCAGAACGGACTCAGTGGCCCCTACCAATCACACATGGTGCACCTGTTCACTCCTCCAATCCTCTTAATGAATATTCTGTTCCCAGCCCCAATCCCAACTACGCGGACAGCTACCCACCCCCACCCCCCCACCCCCAGGAAAATTTAGTCTAGAGGACAACACTGAAGCTGCAGTGAGAGGGGAGAGGGGCATGTTTGACCAGAGAACATGGGTGCAAATGAAGGGGGAGGAAGAGAGAGTGGAGTGCATCCTGACCCACCAAGTCCTGAGGATGATATCCCTGCTCAGAACAGCCAAGGCACAGAGAGGACCATATGGCCAACCCCACTATGAGACATGAGGTCCCTCACTGACCCATTGTCCTACAGGGGACAACACTGGAGAAACAGTGACAGGATTGGCCTGGTCTGACCCCACCACACCAAGGCAAAACACTAAGAGCCTGCAGCAGAGCAATAGGGGGAGCAGAGAAGGGAACTCCCGAGGGAGTGCAAAGGATAGACTTTGGGGCCAGGGCGTGTCACCCCAGCAGACTCAACTGGAGGATACTCCTTGAGGTCAACAAACAGACTTTGAACTATTTACAGGTTTTTCATTATTATTTTTTTATGGTATATATATTTTGGGGGTCATTGGCTTTTCTGTTGTTTTGTTTTCTTTTGTCACTTTGTCTTGCTTTGTCTTTTTTTTTGTGTGTGCGTATGATTATCTCTGCAGGTCTATCCAGATAAAATAGGCTGGATGAACAATCTGGAGGAGAAAACAATGGGACCAATGGTTCTGGGGAGACAAGGGGTAGGAGGAGGTGGGAGGAAAGAAGTGGTGTTGACCAACCCAGGGACAAGGGAACAACAAGTGATCCAAAATCAGTGGCTAGGAGGGTGTGAGAGGGAAGAACAATGTAACCAAGAGAAATTGCTAAAATACAAATGATGGCTGAGCATGATAGTGGGACAAGAGGAAAGTAAAAGGAAATAGAGGAAAGAACTAGGAGGCAAAGGACAATTAAAGAGGTCTAAATACAGGCATGCACATATGTAAATATATTTATTTATGATGATGTGAAAATAGGTCTATGTGCATATATTTGCAGGTTTAATATTAAGGCAGGAGATGGACATTGGGCCTCCACCCAATTTCCTCAATGCAAGAACACTTTGTTTTATTAAATTGTCATTCCATCATGCTCACCTTCCAGACATGATCATGGAAGACAAATGTGTGCATAAGCAAATGTGGTGTGCCAGAGTAAACAGCCTGTAACATATCATCATGGGTCTGGTAAGCACAAATATACAGTGTTAATCAGGATTATAGTAAAGTTACAGAGAATAAGAAAGAGAGAAATAATGGAGTCAGACACATTTCATGGTAGCATGTTCCCCTCAGCCTTGCTTGGTGGTCCACATGGAGAGAGAGAATGAGGGGAGAGGGAAGGACATGGGGAAAAGGAAAAAGGAGAGGAGTTGGGGGAGTAGAGGTGGCAGAGACTGAGAGAGGAGAAAGGGTGGGAGAGTTCCTTTATTCTGATCAAGTCTTTTATATTTGGTGGGGGACTTGCAAGTCCCCTAATTACAGATAAAGACATGTCATAGGCAGGGACTATCCTGCAGGTTGTACAATAATGAGAGAAAATCCAGAAGCACACACGTTATAGAAAAGGGAGGTTATTGGGATATCCATGTGAAAATATGGGCTGGCCAAAGATTCATGATGGCTGCTACCTAACCTTGATTACCCTTGGGCTGCAGACTTGATTTCGCTAAAGCTTTCAGGGGAAGTGACCCATTGTCCTAACAGCAGGGAGTCAGCCATATCTTTTGTGGGAGAGACAAAGGCCTCTTTAGGGAGAATATCTAAGCTTCTGACATGCCACCAGATGCTGGCAAATGGTAAATACTATTTGCTTAACATTTTGTGGAAAAGACCCATCTTCATCACACAGTGGTGAAGAAAGCCAATGGTGCCCAGCTATCAAAAGATATAGTATGTGGGGTCTTAATAGCTTAAAGGTAAACAAGTGGCCATCTAGCTGAGAAGCAACAAAGGCCACATCAAAGAAGCACACCAGCCTGAGGTGTCAATGGGATCAGGTATCAGGCATCAAAGAAGAAAAAATTATATCATTGTAAATGAGGGGGAGTGCAGATTGGGAACCCAAAGCCCATCTGTAGGCTACTGGACATCCCCTTATGGAAGGGTCATGGGGAGGAGATGAGTCTCCCAGGGTGCAGTTTAGCAATGATGAAACATAGAACTTTCCTCTAGTTCTTTAATGTTTCTCTCCCCACACCTGCCCCACTATCATGATGCCAATTCTACCTTACAAACCAGCTAGATCAGAGGATATACACTGGTATATCTAGGAACCGGAAACACAGGGAATCCAGGACAGATGATTTCTTTAGGACCAGTGGTGAGAGTAGCCATACCAGGAGGGTGGAGGAAAGGTAGGGTAGAAAGAGAGAATTGATTATAAGGTTCTACATATAACTTCCTCCCTGGGGGATGGACAACAGGGAAGTGGGTGAAGGGAGACATCAGACAGTATAAGATATGAGAAAATAATAATAATTTATAGTTATCAAGGGTTCATGAGGGTGGGCGGAGCAGGGGAGGAGGGGGGAAATGAGGAGCTGATACCAAGAACTTCAGTGAATGTTTTGAGAATGATGATGGCAACAAATGTGCTTGACATACAATGCATATATGGACTGTGGTGATTTGTATGAGACCTCAATAAAATGATTGAAAAAATAATTTTTAAAAGAAGAAAAACACAGCAAAAAAATTTCTGTCTTTTACCCCACTGTGTGTGCAATCTCGATTTCATATTAACTTTGCATATATAATAAGTTCTTTTTCTGATCTTCTATTTTACTTAATATTTGTTTATGTCAAATCAACACTATTTAATTATAGAGACTGTACAAGTTTTAGTACCCAGAAATGATAACAGCTACTCCCCCCTTCCCTGTTTCTCTACTCCCCTTCCCCAGGAATTGCTTAGCTATTCTTTTGTCACATCCAGAAAAATTCATCAAATTAGATGCTTAAATTTACTTTAAACACAGCATCTTTATAATGTCAACTTTTTCTAAATACATGGTACCTTTTCCCTTTGTCCAAGAATAGTGTTGCTTCTTTTGGCATTACATGCTAGATTTATGTCTAAGTATTTTGTTATCATTTTTATCATGTATTGGGACATATATCCCTTACATATTCTTGGCGGGTTTTGTCCATATGCTGTTCATACTACAAACCATAAATCACTTCCAACCTACAGCCACCCTATCTCCAACAGAACAAGATACTTCTTGGTCCTGTGCCATCCTCACAGTCATGTGTGAACCATTTGTTTCAGTCAGTAAGCCAATCCATTTTGTTGAGGATATTCCCCTTCCCAGCTGGTACTCTTATATTACCAAGCATGGTCTCCATATTAGTCCAGGTAGACTAGAGAAATAAATCCAGGAAGATGCATGTGTATAAGAGAAAGCATTATGTAAAAGAATAATTGTGTATTAGTAAAATATTCCAGCCTAGTCCAGATCAAGTCCATAAGGCTGATATTAGACCATATCTTCATATCAGTCTATGAATTCCTCTTCAGATTCATGCAAAACATGATCACACAAGCTGGTGTGCTTCTTCCCTGTGAGCTTTGTTGTATCTGCGCTTGATGGCCACTTGTTGATCTTTAAACCTTTAAGACTCCAACCCCTTTAGATAGTCAGATGCCATTAGTTTTCTTCACCACATTTGGTTTACTCCCATTTTGTCTTCAGCGATTATGACTTTGCGGGCTTCTTAGGTGTAAGCTTATGCTTTTTATCTACTTGAAGGCCATGGCTGTTTTTTGTGTGTTATTTTGTAGAAAAAAATCTTTGAAATCTCAGTTCTTCTTTTCTTCTGAGAGAAAAGCTATTTCTGGCACCTAGTTTGAATTCTAAATTCTGGGTGGTTAATCTAAGAAGCTCAAATAGAAAATTGTCATTAATTAATTAAGGAAAAGAACTGCCTGTAAAACAAGCCAAGGAAAATCACATTTTAGGGAGTCTAGTGGAATCTGAGTTACAGGTTACAAACAGGAATAACAGTAAGATTTCCTACCAAGCATCAAACAGACAGATTTGTGTCTTACTAGCTCACAGACAACCTGTGTTTATAGAATGAGATTGCTACTAGTGCTATTTAAGTATAAACTAATACTGCATAATACTCTTGTTATTCTTATATGTTAATTTCAAACTTGGAGGAATGTTATAATATGACTCTTAAATACTTGCAATCCACTTATCAATCTTTTGATTGTCTCTTCATTTTAGGATTAGTAATAAGACAGCAGATGGGCATTGTTCTTACTTGGATTAGGCCCAACTTGGTCCTCAAAGTGACATCTTTGCTTTTAAATTTTTTTCCAATGATTTTATTGGGAGCTCTTATAGCATTCAATACATTGTTTTTATCAAGCATATTTGTACACATGTTGCCATATTCATTTCCAAATATTTTCTACTTGAGCCCTTGTTATAAGCTCCTCTTTCCCCCTCCCTTTTTATAAATCATTCTATTGGGTGCTCATACAACTCCCATGATGATCCATATATGCATCAATTGTATGCAGGCCACACTTGCACACTTCTTGCCATCATCACTCTCAAAACATCCTCCTCCACTCAGGCCCCCAGTACCAGTTCCCCATATTTCCCTTCCTTCCCTCCTTTCCTTCCCCTATTAACCCTTAATAATTTACAAATTGCTTTTACTTTTTCATATCATACGCTATCCAATGCTCACTTCCCTGTTGTCCACGCACCAGAGAGGAGGTTATATGTAGATCCCTGAAAATGGTTCCCCCTTTCTATTCTACCATCCCACCACCCTCCCAGTATTACCACTCCCACCACTAGTCCTGAGGGATCATCTATCCTAAATTCCCCATGTTTCCTTCTCCAGTGTACATCACCTGGTCTAGCTGGATTTGTCTGGTGGAATTGGGATCATGATAGTGGGTGGGAGAAAGCATTTGAGAACTAGAGGAAAGTTGCATATTTCATTGCTACTACGCTGTACCTTAACTAGCTCATCTCCTCCCTGCACAAGAGGTCTTTATCCAGCAGATGAGTCCAACGTAATTTGTCACTTGATTTCTTGGCTGCTGCTTATTTAGAAACTGGTTATGGACGCAAGAAAAATGAAGTGCTTGACAGCTTCGCTCTTTTCTCCATGTATCGTAATTTTGTTTGTTGGTTCAGTTATGAGGATTTTTTTCCCCTTTAAGTTAAGATGTAGTCCATACTGAAGAATATAATCTTTGATCTTCATCGGTAAGTCTTTCAAGGATTCATCAATTCGACCAGCTGTATTATGTATATCTCTAATATAGTTAATGAGCCTTCAATTCTGATGACACATTCTCCTTATAGTGCTGCTTCTCGGATTATTTGCTTGGCCTACATATTGGTTGCAAAATATGAAGATACTGTCTTGACCACATCTTCCCTACTTTCAACCATGCAGTACCCTCTTGTTCTATCTGAACGACTGCCACTTGGTCTATGTACAGGAGCTCCATGCGCACAACTGAGTGTTCTAGAATTTGTGTTGTTGGAAATGTTATAATTTATGATTCACACAGCTGAGTGCCTTCTCATAGTCAATAAAATATAGGTAAGCCTCTTTCAAGTAATCTCTGCTTCAGCCAAGATCCATCTAACACCTTGTCCATGCTACCCCTCATTCCATGTCCTCTTCTCAATCCTGCTTGAATTTCTGGCAATCCTGCTTGAATTTCTGGCAATCCTGCTTGAATTTCTGATACACTATTGCCGTCAAACATTTTAAAAATTACCTTCAACCTGGGTGATTCTGATTGCACTTAATGAAGAAAACTGTAACCTTGAAAAGAAAAAAAAATTAAACCTAGGCAGCCTGTAGCATATAGCCAGAGACACCAAAGGCAGAAAGGAAACTCCATCAAAATGCATAATTAGTAGGACATTCCTGGATGGATTCTTGCTGTGGCAGCCCCATAAACCATGACACTTTTCTTCAAATGCAGGCTGCCCCTCTTTGGTTTACTTATTAACAAAAAATAAGATTATTCCCCTCAGAAATGGAGTGAACTCTGCTTTCTGGTCATAAATTTCCATAGGAATTCACTGATCATCAGTGTAAAAGTATCTACCAAAGTGGGTGACTTGGGTACAATAACTTATGGTTCTTTTTACCTTCTTCAAATGAAAAACTGACTCCAGTTAAGATGAGGCTTCCTAAAGAAGAAATTGATGCACAATCAAAAGATTTTTTAAATAATTTTTTATTAAACCATTTTATTGGGGACTCTTACAATTCTTATCACGATCAACACATACATGTAGACCACATTTACACTTTTGTTGCCATCATCATTCTCGAAACATCCTCCTTCTACTTAGGTGTCCTGGTATCAGCTCCCTATAATTCCCCTCCTTTTCCATTTCCCCTCCCCCATGAACCCTTAATCATTTACAAATTATCGTTATTTTGTCATATCGTCCACTGTCCGATGTGGCCCTTCACCCACTTCCCTGTTGTCCGTGCCCCAGGAAGGAGGTTATATATAGATCCTTGTAATTGGTTCCTCCTTGTTACTCAACCTTCTCTCCCCCCTCCCAGTATCACCACTTCCCCCACGGGTCCTGAAGGGATCATCTGTCCTGAATTCCCAATGTTTCCGGCTCCTATCTGTATCAGTGTACATCCCCTGGTCTAGCGGGATTGGTCTGGTAGAATTGGGATCATGATAGTGGGTGAGAGGAAGCATTTAAGAACTAGAGGAAAATTGCATATTTCATTGCTGCTACCCTGTACCTTGACTGGCTCATCTCCTCCCTGTGACTCCTCTGTGAGGGGATATTGCTTCTCCTGCCGATGGACTTTGGATCCCCAATCTGTACTCCCCCTCACTTATAATGATATATTTTTTACTTCTTTTATGCCTGATACCTGGTCCCTTCGACACCTCATGATCACACAGGCTGGTGTACTTCTTCCATGTGGGCTTTCTTGCTTCTGAGCTAGATGGCTGCTTGTTTACTTTTAAGCCTTTAAGATCCCAGGTGTTATATCTTTTGTTAGTCGGGCAGCATCAGCTTTCTTCACCACTTTTGCATATGCACACATTTGTCTTCAGTGATTGTGTTGGGAAAGTGAGCATCATGGAATGCCAATATAATAAAACAAAGTGTTCTTACATTGAAGAAGTACTTGAATGAAGGTCCAATGCCCATCTGCTGTCTTATTACTAATCCTAAAATGAAGAGACAATCAAAAGATTGATAAGTGGATTGCCAGTATTGAAGAGTTATATTATAACATTCCTCCAAGTTTGAAATTAACATATAAGAATAACGAGTATTATGCAGTATTAGTTTATACTTAAATAGCACTAGTAGCAATCTCATTCTATAAACACAGGTTGTATGTGAGCTAGTAAGACACAAATCTGTCTGTTTGATGCTTGGTAGGAAATCTTACTGTTATTCCTGTTTGTAACCTGTAACTCAGATTCCACTAGACTCCCTAAAATGTGATTTTCCTTGGCTTGTTTTACAGCAGTTCTTTTCCTTAATTAATTAATGACAATTTTCTATTTGAGCTTCTTAGATTAACCACCCAGAATTTAGAATTCAAACTAGGTGCCAGAAATAGCTTTTCTCTCAGAAGAAAAGAAGAACTGAGATTTTAAAGATTTTTTTTTCTACAAAACAACACACAAAAAACAGCCATGGCCTTCAAGTAGATAAAAAGCATAAGCTTAAACCTAAGAAGCCCGCAAAGTCATAATCGCTGAAGACAAAATGGGAGTAAACCAAATGTG